>JAAAWK010000532.1:0-144154 GCA_022496015.1 Hordeum marinum
CGAGAGCTCCTCGCCGCTGGCGAGGACCTGGCCGTCGCTGTGGTGGCCCAAGCTCACGCCTGAGCACGTAGGTGTTCTTAGGAGGGTCCCAGGTAGCTGTAGGTGCCCTCAGTTGGCCCGTTCAAGCTCCGGCTCGACAAGCCTGTGCTCGCCCGAGCTCCGACATCCGCCGCGCTTGTCGCCGGCGCCAACTCCCGCCATCCCAGCCCCTGGGAGGTGTCGGGTTCGACGCGCGCGAGCACGCAGGGCCGATCGGTGCCCTCCGCCGTTCATTTGGTCCCCGGAGGGGTTTTTTCAATCCCCTCCGCCGTCGCTGACGTCGCTGGCGGCTCAACGCCAACGAGTCAACCGGTTTGACCACCGGGGTTTGACCCAGGGTCAATTGGCAGGTGGGCCCGGCCCTGCTAATTAGGTTTAGTTTAAAAAATAATAATTAATAAAACTAATTAACCTAATGACCCACTGACCACTGTCCCCTGCTAATTAGTTAGTAATTAGTGTTTTAATTAACTCTGTTAGTAGTTGGGTCACTCACCGGTGGACCCCACTAGTCAGGTTTGACCTGTCAACGGGCTGTTGGCCAGCTGACGTCATGCTCATGTCATGCTGATGCAATAAAGGAATTTCTGAATTAAATTAATTCCAGAAATTATATAAAACTTAGAAAATTCATAGAAATTAATCTATAAATTGGATTGAAATAATTTATATATGAAAATTTATCAGAAAAATCCAATGAATCCAATGGTGCTGTTATCATGCATGTTAGAGAAACCTATGTAGATGAACATTGGCATTTAGTAATAGGTCAATATATGGAATATGAAATGAAGAACGATTTTGAACCTATATTCAAAACTACTTCATTTTACTTGGATTATAGATGAATTAGCTCATCCAACCATGTTACCATGTCATGATCTTGCATCATATTGCTGCACTTGCCGTGTGTTGATTGTTACTTCTCTGTATTGCGGTAGGCCCTGCTTCTGAGGATACCCCCGAGTATTCCAACAAAGGAGGATTCCCTCCCGCTTCCCAGCAAGGCAAGCAACCACATTGACCATTCCGATAACATTCCATTATCTCGCTCCTGCTTTTGTTTATTGCATTAGGACAAACGTTTAATTGTCTGTCATGTATGGTAGATGAACCCATTCCCTTTGCATGACCTGTCATTGTCAAAGTAAACAGCTAAACCTTGCAACCTAGAATACTTGGTAGGTACTTGAGCCATGGTGTGCTTTACCTACTTTGCCTGCTATGCTTGCTATGCTTAGAGTTGTGTTAGGTCTGATTCATCTGGGTGATGAACTGGAGTGAAACAGTATTGTTCTGATGTGATAAGCTTAATGATGAACCCGATTTGGTAAAGGTAGCGATGAGAGGCTATGTAGGAGTACATAGCAGGTTGTCTCATTGGGACCGTTCTTAGGAACTGAGTTCCGTGTTTGTGATCCAAGGCTAGTTACTACCACACGTTGGGATACTTAATTGACCCTCTCGACTTATCAATCGCTTAGGTCTTGGTCCAGGTGTTGCAAGTAGTTTCTAGTGTTTATAGCATGCTGGAGGCCGTGCGTAGTGCTGACCCTAGGGTGGGTTATGACGTGGTAGGCAGTGGCACGGTGTACCAAGGGTCACCCGAATGGTGGGCTTGGGAACCCTGCACACATCGTTTGGGGCCGTAGCGGAAACTTTGGCCGGACTTCCGTGCGGGTTCAGTCTCAAATAGGAGATAGCCAGGACTAGAGGTCTTGTGTGATTGACGGTCATGGCCGACTCCCTCGCTGGGCTTCCGCTTGAAGGTTACCGAGGTGCATGGTTTTATGAGCACACATCGATAAGTGGCGAGAGCGTGTGTGAAGAAGTACACCCCCTGCAGGGTATGAATCTGTTCGAATAGCCGCGTCCTCGGATATGGACTACTTGGAGAACTTATGCTGTTCATAAATAATCTAATGGATACTCATAAAAATCTCAAGACAAGTGTGAGTACCATGGATGGCACTCTCGTAGAAGACGGAAGTGAATCCATGGTGGTGTATTGATGTGGAGTTGGTGGACTCGTGTGCGATATCTAAAATTTGAACAAAGAATTAATATGTGTAGTATAGATTAGCCAAGAGTCAAAGCTAGCATTGCTGCATAAACTCCATCACTTCCCCTTGTTGATACGTGAGCATAAATAGACTAGGTCTGCTTTAAAGACTTGCTGAGTACGTTTGTACTCATATTTGCTTAATAAATGTTGCATATGAGACTCAAGACCCATCAGGTGGGTTCTATCTAGATGTCGACGACGCTGAATAGCTGGTATCCTAGCTACGACCTTATGCCTTGTGGCGGGTTGTAGATAGTCAGGCCATGTGCCTTTTTACCCTTTCAACTGTCTGTACTCAGACAGCTTTATGCTTTCGCTTGGTCTGTATGAACTTGCTTGTATGACTTGAGTGTCGGGTCATGTGACCCCTACCTGTAAGAACATATTATGCAAGGCTCCTCTGAGCCTCTTAAATAAAAGTTATGTTGTTGTATGGTTATGTTGTGATGCCGTAGTTGTATCTATGCATATCGGGCATGTTGTGCGTACGTGTGACATGTAATGGTATGTATGGGATCCGACACCTAGTCATGTGCCTTTAGTAGTACTCTTTACGGGAAACTGCCTCTTTGTGCTTCCACCGAGCCTTGGTAGCTTGCTACTACTCCGGACACATTGATTGACCGGCATGTATCCTTCTTTGCTGCTGTGTCTGTCCCTTCGGGGAAATGTCTCGCAGTGTAATGGAGTCCCTGTAGCCTGCTACGACTCGTCTACGTGTAGTGATGACATTTATGTCCCATGACGTAATGGAGTCCTTGTAGCTGGCTATGACTCGTCTACACACGCTTGAGGCCGACACCTGCATTGCTGGGTTATGTATGCCTGTTTCCGTATAGATGTGCCACTTGAGTTCTTTGACTAGTCATGTCGGCCCGGGTTCTCTATCGTTTGAATGCTAGCGGCATATTCTGTTGGGGAACGTTGCATGGGAAACAAAAAAATTCCCTACACACATGCAAGGTCTATCCATGGTGATGAGCATTTACGAGAGGGAGAGTGGATCTACATACCCTTGTAGAATGCTAAGCGGGAAGCGTTAAGAAGTGCGGTTGGTGTAGTCGAACGTCTGCGCGATCCAAATCGCCGAGCATCCCGCGATCTCATCACGATCCATCCCGCGATCCAATCACGATCCGTCCTGCGAACTCATCACGATCCATCCCAAGATCTCATCACGATCCATCTCGTGATCTTGATCATAGTCCTTCCGATCTAGCGCCGAACGGACGGCACCTCCGCATTCAGCACACGTACAGCTCGATGACGGTCTCCGCCTTCTTGATCCAGCAAGAGGGAGCGGAGAGGTAGATGAGTTCTTTGGCAGTGCGATGGCGTTGCGGCGATGGTGGTGGAGCTATTCTAGCAGGGCTTCGCCTAAGCACCGCTGAAAACTGATCGAGAGGAGAAACTGCGATCTAGAGGAGAGGTAGCACGTGGCTATTAGGGTTAGCTTTTTCCTCTAAATCCTCTAGTATATATAGGAGGGAGGGAGGGGAGGAGGCAGCCTAAAACCCTCAAGGTTTGGTCGAAATTGGAGGTGAAGGAGTCCTACTCCAATCCTATTAGGAGTAGGATTCCTCCTTTCCACTTGGAAACTCTTTCCACCTCTCCACCTTTGGATTTTTTCCTTCTCAAACCACTCCAGCCGCATGGGCCCTTAGAGGAGGCTTCGGCCAGCCCACCAGGGGATGTTTTACCTCCTCCCACAGCCCATGTAGCCTCTTGGGTCGAAATACCTCTCCCGATGGTCCCTCGATACACTACCGGCACTCCCGTTACACTACCGATGAGCCCGAAACTTTTTCGGCGACCAAAACAGGACTTCCTATATATCAATCCTTACCTCCGGACCATTATGGAGCTCCTCATGATGTCCGGGATCTCATCTGGGACTCCGAACAACCTTCGGTCACCACCATACATAACTCTATACAACCGAAACATCACCGAACCTTAAGTGTGGAGACCCTACGGGTTCGATAACTATGTAGACATGCCGACACACCTCTACGATCAATAACCAATAACGGGACCTGGATGCCCATATTGGTTCCTACATATTGTACGAAGATCTTTATCGGTCGAACCTCTATGTCAAGGATTCAGTTAATCCCGTATGATGTTCCCTTTGTTCTTCGGTATGTTACTTGCCCGAGATTCGATCGTCAGTATCTCCATACCTAGTTCAAACTCGTTACCGGCAAGTCTCTTTACTCGTTCCGTAATACAAGATCCCGTGACTAACACTTAGTAACATTGCTTGCAAGGCTTATTGTGATTTTGTATTACCGAGTGGGCCTTGAGATACCTCTCCGTCATACGGATTAACAAATCCCAGTCTTGATCCATGCCAACCCAATAGACACCCTCGGAGATACCTGTGGAGCACCTTTATAGTCACCCAGTTACGTTGCGACGTTTGATACACACAAGGTACTCCTCCGGTGTCAGTGAGTTGCATGATCTCATGGTCGTAGGAACAAATACTTGACATGCAAAAAACAGTAGCAATAAACTGACACGATCATATGGTACGTTTGTAGTTTGGGTCTTGTCCATCACATCATTCTCCTAATGACGTGATCCCATTATCAAATGACATCTCATGCCCATGACTAGGAAACCATAGCCATCTTTGATCAATGAGCTAGTCTATTAGAGGCATACTAGGGACACAGTGTTGTCTATGTATCCACACATGTATCTGAGTTTCCGATCAACACAATTATAGTATGGATAATAAACGATTATCATGAACAAGGAAATATGATAATAACCAATTTATTATTTCCTCTAGGGAATATTTCCAACATATTCACATACATGAGCCAAAAGGCACAAACGGTCCCGGCTAAGGTAAGGCTGCAGCCGTGGAGTTACCGTGCGCGACGCCGCAAAGTGATGTGATGTGTTACATGCTGGATTCTTATGACTTAGGATCGGGGTCCCAACAAAACTAAAGTCTAAATCATGACAAACAAATCTCTGCTCCTAATTGTGGACTTGGTAGCCGGCGTTTCACGGATTTTTTCCGTCTCTCCTCCCACATTTGTCTGAGTTTTTTCCGCCCCTTCTAAGTCCGTCATCTATTTCGAATGGTTTTTTTGCATCTCCTTCCACCACCCTATTCCTCTAGTTTTTTTTGCTTTACCTCCGATACAATGTAAAACAAATCTGAACGGATCCGAAATTTCCATGCGGTCATAAGTTATTTAGTAATGTGTTTATGTGAAACAATCAATCACGGTCAATCTTTAATGAATCTTTAAAAATCAAATCTAAATTAATTAACCTTACCACAAGTCACTCAATCATTTCAATTAATATTTCCATACGCCACCAAAATTAAATTAATTAACACTACCATATATCGTCGCATTAATGTCGCATGACATATCCTACCAAATCTCTACTTGGTAGTTTCCGTTCCACGATTTTTTTGTCTCACCTCCATCCCTCCATTCACCTTGATTTTCCGATCTTTATTTTGCGTCAGCCACCAGATCACACTAAAAAATATACAAGGAAAGAAAAATACGCCGTCACTTCCCCCTCGATCCAGCTGCTTCCTCCATCTAGGAAATCCTAGGACATGGTTTTCGAATGCCGCCGCCACCATCACTGGAGTTTCCAACCTCCGCCGCCTAACCTTGTGTTACTACAGCGACCTCCGAGACCGCTGCCGCCGGCGCCATCGCAACCTCGGATCAGGGCAGTACTCAAGGGAGGTCGTGCACTAGTAGAAAACAGCCTATTTGTCCCGGGTCTAGAGGCCCATTAGTCCCGATTCTGGAACTGAGACTAAAGGGTCGGGACTAAATCCCTAAACCTTTAGTCCCGGTTCGCTTACAAAACGAGACAGAAGGAGCTCCACGTAGCCTCTGTGGGGAGCCCAGGCAGGAGGACCTTTAGTCCCGGTTGGTAACACCAACCGAGAACCAAAGGCATCCACGTGTCAGCATCTGGTAGTTGCTGGGTTTTTTGTTTTTTTTGAAGGGGGGGGGGGGTTAGGGGGTTTTGAAGGGTTAATTTAGGGGTTTCATATTGTGTTAGCTAGCTAATTAATAGAAAGAAGTGTCCTCTCTTTCTCCGTGCTTGGTCTACGCTAGCTACTATAGAGAGAACTCGACACGCTAGCTAGTAAGCAAATGAAGGAACCATTAAGTACACAAGATCGTCATGAACATATACAAAGAGAAGTGATCGACCTCTCTTTCTTGAGAGATTGGTCGAAAAACAAGTTTTCGTATATCTATCCGACACTACTAGCTACATATATACAATATAAGAATTCTTACAATTTCTATGATCCAATCACAAATGCACATGGTATTCTCTGTCTTTAGGTATGACGTGGTCAAGAAAGAATCCCGCCAATTCCTCTTGAATTGCTTGTATGCGATCATGTGTTAGGAGTTCATCTTGCATTTTCCAGATCTAATTTAAAGAAGGGGGTCAATACATGCATATATATGAATAAAACTCAACACAATTGATGGTAATATATAAAATAAAATTGTGAATATTATTTTCATACTTCAAATTGTTTGTCAGAGAAGCCCCGCTCAGAGGTCGAGTGGCGAATGAACTCGCATACGTAGTATCCACATAAAACAGTCCCTTCTTTCTGGTACAAGCACTTTACGAGAATAGAGTTCAATCAAACTGGTAAGCAAGCATGGTAATGATATATTGATGAAATTTTGAATCAATTAGATATACGCGGAAATAGCTAGTACTACTTACTTTGGGGTGTGTAAATCGCAACTCTTTGTTTAGACCGGGAACCTTTCGGGTGAACTTCTTCCAAACCCTGCCAGGCAAAGAAAATGATTACTTGATATCAGGAAATTAATGAAAGTTGCATGCCGATATGGTCCAGGTATTGACTGAACTTACTTCTTGAGCATTGCAGTCATGTCTGCATAATTCTCGGGATCTTTACGTCTCGACTCTAAGACAGTTACTAACGCATCGTCAAGCTTAATGGATAGCAGAATAAAGTGGTAACTACGCACACATATATAACTCATCAATTACATTACTTAACCTCAAGTAAGCGAAACTGAGTATACAGAGAAGATAGGAACACTCACTTGAAGTTGTAAGGAAAGAGTATTTCCCTTTTGTTTTGATGTGCAAGGAACGACTTTAGCAAGTTCTCCTTGGTCGCTGCGGGTTCTTTTCGTATCGACCATTCATTTACGACATCTGGGCTAATGAACCCAACGTCGACGATTCCTGCTTTTTTGCATTCAATGATCTTCAATATGTATAATATAGTGATGACAATTATATATATACATGCAATGAACGAGCTGAGCTAGAGGCTTAACTATAAAAGTAATACTTACAGACAGTAGGCAGTCATGAGTTGTTTGTCGAGGGCCCGTTGATTATATAACTGAAATAACTCCTCAAATTGAATAGGCATCATGGGAAGCCCAATGAATTCGTGCTCTGGTTTCACTGCCACATACATAGTGTCTCTCCCAGACTCCCTACAGGTTTTCATGTATCACTCATGCAATTTGTACATCATCGTTGTTAGAGTAGGATGATCAGGTTTGACAAGAGGCTTCCCATGCACGTATTCGTGTTCTTCTTTGGTTACCTCAACCATTTCAAAAAGTACATCATCCCCCAAGTAATCACCAAGTTTGGTACCGGGCAGTATTTGAGGATGATTAGCAATGTCACTAGACACCTTGAGCGGAGGGCACGATTGCTTCTCCTGTTCATCGAGCTGGGGAATTGTTTTCCCACTTTTTCGTTCTTTGACTCGGGCAGCACTAGAGGTACTTCCCGACCGTTGCGCTTTATTATATGTCTTTATAATACAGCGGTCATAGTTTGATGGCAGCAGAGGCAGTGATGGTTGCTTCAGGGCATCCAGAGTGTGCTTCGCTTTCACCGGATCTACCGTTTCCTTTGGAGGTGGCTGTTTCCATGCAAAATGGGCCTTCACTTCGGCTTTACTGATCTCAGCACTTTCTTCGTCAGTCCTCTCATATGGTAACTTTGTAACAGGCTTGAGGCTTGGACCAAATTTGTATTTTCCCGCCTATTGTATTGCTAGCTGCTGGAGCGGCGGCGGCGTCTCTCTTCCATCGTGGCTGACGCGTCGGAGGAGGCATAGTGTCCTGACGCGTCGGAGGAGGAGGATGAGGAGGAGGCCGAGTATCCTGACGCGCCGTAGTAGGTGAAGGAGGAGGCGGACTGCTCCGACACGCCGGAGTAGGTGAAGGAGGAGGCGGAGTGCCGTCACGTGTCGAAGGAGCCGGAGAAGGAGGCGTAGTGCTCTGATCACTCGCCTAGGGAGGAGGAGGAGGAGGAGGCAGAGTGCCCTGACTCGCCGGAGGAGGAGGAGGAGGCGGAGGCGTCCAGTTTGGAAGCTTGATGTACTCCTTTGGCCATAGACATGTACTCTCGAAGCATGAACCAACTTATTCTCCCCTTCACCAGTCTGGTGGTCAAGCTCAAGATCATCAAATCCCTTCATTACTTCATCCACCATCACAACAGCATAGCCATGTGGAATCGGAAGGCAGTGAAAAGTTCCGTTGGGTTGAGGAGGTGCAACAGAGCAGAGAGCTGCCTTGAAAGAGAGGTTCCGGAATTTCATCCAAAGCTCGCAATTTTGAACCTCCGTGATAGTATCCACGGGGGTAGCTAGGAGCTGTGAAGACAAGCTGAACGGGCTCCGTGGAAGCCATGCTGCTTCTCTGCTGAGATGGCGGGGTAGCTTCTGGGGTAGCTTCGTGCCGCTGAGATGGTTGGCCGGTAGCTCGCTGGCTCTCAGCTTCCTCTAGCTTTTCTAGTCTTACATTGAGCTTCTGCATTTCGCTCAGCTCCGCTTTCCTCTTTCTCTGTCGGCTTCTGTAACCGCCTGCGTCGGGAAACCCAACCTTCCACGGAACGGAGCCTGGTTTGCCTCGTGTTTGTCTTGGGTGCTCAGCATTCCCTAGGGCCTCCGTCAGCTCATCCTTCTCTCTGTCGGGAATGAACATCCCTTCCTGTGCTGCGGTGATATACTTCTAAAGCTTCGTGATGGGTATTGAAAGTTGCTCATTCGTCCAATGGCACTTCCCTGTTTCAGGGTCCAAAGTTCCCCCAACCCCGAAGAACCACGTCCTTAAACGGTCTGGCCAGTTATATGTCTGTGGTTGGACCCCTTTAGCAAGTAGGCCATTCTCAGCTTTGTCCAACAATGGATAGGCTTTGAGGTAGCCACCTGACCCTATGTGATGGTGATAATGCTTCTTTGCAGCATTGATCTTGTTTGTCTCAGACATTTTCTTACTCTTCTCTGATGTCTTGTAAGCCACAAATGCGGGCCAGTGATCTCTTATCTTCTCAAATCGGCCGATGAATTCTGGAGTCTTCCCTTTGTCAACAAACTTTGATTTCAACTCATTCTTCCACCTCCTGAGTAGATCTGCCATCTTCTTAAGAGCACATGCCTTGACCAGTGGCTCTATAACTGGCTTATTCGAATCCTGCTCTGGCGGTAAGGTGAAATTTGCCTTCAGCGCGGTCCAAAGATCATCTTTTTGTCTATCGGTGACATAACCACCTTCATGGGCATCGTCCTTAGGATTATACCATAGCTTGATGCTGATCGGGATGTTGTCCCTAACAATAGCTCCGCACTGAGCAGCAAATGTGTCCTTGGTCCGCTTTGGCTCAATCGGTTCCACGAGTGCTGTGATCGTGAACCTTTCTTCCTTTTTCAACCTTCTCTTCGGGCCTCGTTTCGTTATGGAAGTTTGGCTCGATCCGGAGGGCTATATAAAAGAAGAAATAAGAGTTAATATATGTACATACCAAAACAATTAATGCATCAATTATCTAGTCAGCACATGCTTAATTAATATATATACCTCGTCGGACTTTGCAACATTTCCCTCCTCCATTTAGTCACCGGAGCCGTCACCATGGTCTCCTTCTTCCTCCGGCATTTGGTCACCGGAGCCATCATCATCATGTCCTTCCTCTCCTTCAAGGCCATCGGTGTCGTTGAGATATGACAAGTCAGCATCAGGATTGCCTCGGATTATGTCCCCTAACAACTATTCTTGTTCCAAGTATCTTCGATCCATAGTTTTTCCAAATATTAAAACATGGCAATTAATATACTTCTCTACGATTTGGGGTGGCCTCGACAACGCTTCCAGGGTTAGGGGTGGCCCTCGACGCTTCTAGGGTTTGGTCGGGTGAGAGGGCCGGGATTCTCCTAACCTTTTAGGGATTTAACAAAATGGCGCCATTCTGGATGTGCAAAAAATGGTCCATATTTTTCCTGATCTCATCTACCCTTCTATATGTCACATTGTCAGGTGTCAAAGGATTCAAGAAAACCACGGCTTCATCATTAGCCGGAAGTAACAGGTGCATAATGGTACGAAGCTCTCCAAAATTGTTTTCGAACGGAGTCCTGGATAGGATAATTAGCTTTTTGGTACGAAGTTCAGCAAGAGCGTTCCAAATATCGCTATTTGGAAGGTCGTTGCTGAAATTCGTACCAAAAAGTGAATTATTCTATCCGGAACACCATTCCAAAACAACTTTGAAGAGCTTCGTAGCATCATATGCCGGCTACATCCGGCTGATGATGAAGCCATGGATTTCTTCAATACTTTGACAAACAACGTGACATATAGAAGAATATATATAGATGAGATCAGAAAAAAATTGGATCAACTTGTGCACATCCATAATGGGGGAATTCTTGATAAATCCTCATGTCCGACAATGACAACGATGACAACGACAACGACAACGACAACGACGCTCACCCCTCACGTCCGACGTCTGACGTCCCCCCTCATGTCATGTCTGACGTCCCCCCTCATGTTGAAGTTATCGGGGAGGGGGGAGACGACAACGACACTCACCCCTCATGTCCGACGTCCGACGTCCCCCCTCATGTCATGTCCAACGTCCCCCCTGAACATTAGCAAACCGTGGGTACCCCTCAGGGTCGACCCATCACCATGTTTTTATAACCAGGTCATAGTAACTTTGTGTATGAAACATCAAGAAGGGAACTAAGGAATCACCCTCAATGGTCCCTACTCGATGTAACCGTCAAGAGAATTAACCTTTTAGGGATTTAACAAAATGGCACCATTCTGGATGTACAGAAAATGGTACATATTTTTCCTGATCTCATCTGCCCTTCTATATGTCACGTTGTCTAGTGTCAAAGGATTCAAGAAAACCACGGCTTCATCATTAGCCGGAAGTAATAGGCACATAATGGTACGAAGCTCTCCAAAATTGTTTTGGAACGGAGTCCCGGATAGGATAATTAGCTTTTTGGTACGAAGGTCAGCAAGAGCCTTCCAAATATCGCTATTTGGAAGGCCGTTGCTGAAATTCGTACCAAAAAGCGAATTATTCTATCTGGAACTCCGTTCCAAAACAACTTTGAAGAGATTCGTAACATCATACGCCGGTTACTTCTGGCTGATGATGAAGCCATGGATTTCTTCAATACTTTCACAGACAACATGACATATAGAAGAATATATATATATATATATATAGATGAGATCAGAAAAAAAATTGGATCAACTTGTGCACATCAATAATGGGGGTATTCTTGATAAATCCTCATGTCCGACAACGACAACGACAACGATGACAACGACAACGATGCTCACCCCTCAAGTCCGACGTCCGACGTCCCCCCCTCATGTCATGTGCGACGTCCCCCTCATGTCAAAGTTATCGAGGATGGGGTAGACGACAACGACCCTCACCCCTCATGTCCGACGTCCGACGTCCCCCTCATGTCATGTCCGATGTCCCCCCTCAACATCATCGGGAATGGTGAAGGAGGAATCACCCTCAATAACCACAACCGCCTAGCTGCACTATAGGGCTAGCATCATTAGTGCGGTGATGTGAGTGGCTTGGCTTGTCGGTCGGTT
Organism: Hordeum marinum; assembly: GCA_022496015.1. Classification (NCBI taxonomy): domain Eukaryota; kingdom Viridiplantae; phylum Streptophyta; class Magnoliopsida; order Poales; family Poaceae; genus Hordeum; species Hordeum marinum. Next base: position 12,046 of record JAAAWK010000532.1, read on the forward strand.
GATCGAGTCTTCGAGGTTTTACGTTTTAATTAACTAATTAATTAATTAACATATTTTCTATTTATTTTTACAATTATTTAAATCATGCGGGACCCACATGTCATAGACGACCGACCGGATTCGCGCTACGGTTAACCGTTTTGCGTGTGGCTAGGCCCATTCGAATGGCCACTCCGAGCCGCGTCGGGTGGTGGGCACAGCCGGAGCTGGGGAGGCCGGAAAGGTCGTTGGCGACGAGCGTATGCGGCGGCTACGGGTGCTCGGCAGGGACAGTTGCATAGCACGTTTGCAGACGAAACAAGGGGCCAGGGGGGATCTACGAGCGCGCGCGAGCTCAACGGACAGTAGTGCGTGACCAAAAGGTCACCAGAAGCTCGCCGATGATGAGCTCCCGCGGCGATGGGCTCGGCCACGCTGGGGATCGGTGCTAGGGGCCGAATACGACGGCGAGAGGAGAGGGGGAACAATGCAGGCCTTACATCGGCCCTGTAGATGTGCAAAGCATGCGTGGGGGAGGCTCGACGGCGACAAAATCGGCGACGGCATACGATGGTGGCCCGAGGAGGAAGAAGGCAAGGGAACCATGACGTAGGGGGGCAACGATGGGCGGGGGCGGCGGCGACGAGGGCGGGGACGACGGCGACGACGGGGGCGGCGGGCGGCGGTGACGACGGGCTCGGGGATGCCGGCGATGAGGACGGCGGGCTTGCGGAGGCGACGACGCAACGACGGGGATGGGGTAGGCAGGCTCGAGATGAAATCTGAAATTTCCTAAGTGCTCCTTATATACAAGAAGCATTGGTCCCGGTTGGTGGCACCAACCGGGACTAATACTCCCCTTTAGTCCCGGTTGGTGCCACCAACCGAGACCAAAGGTCTCTTTTCGTCAGCCGAATGGGCGGGAGGCACAGACCTTTGGTCCCGGTTTGTGGCACCAACTAGGACTAAAGGGGGTATTAGTCCTAGATGGCGCCACCAACTGGGACCAAAGGTCCCTTCTCATCAGCCCAAACGGCGGGAAGCAAAGACCTTTGGTCCCGGTTGGTGGTACCAACCGGGACGAAAGGATGGCATTGGTCCCGGTTGGTGGAACCAACTGGGACTAAAGCCCTGTTCCTAGCATGGTGGGAGTTTAGTCCCACCTCGCCGAGCGAGGAGCGGTCGTACTGGTTTATAAGCGTGGTTGCACCAAATGTCTCAAGCTCCTCTCTACCGTACGCATTGCATGCCTAACTCTCTCTGCCCTGTTGGGCCTACTTGTCCCGTGGGCTTGCATCCTGGCCAATGTATATTGGGTTACTAGTCGTATGCATTCCATGGTGGCTTAGTAGGTGGGCATTTTTTTATGTTAATTTTTTGCATATTAAAAGTTCTTAACAAAAAATACTTTATGGTGGCTTAGTGTGTTTTATCATTATATTCTTCTTGCTATTAATGTTTTGAATTATTTTTTTGATAATTTTAGTTGCATAATTTCCATTCTTTTTGTTTTGTTTTTTGCTTTATTATTTTATTTTATTTTTTTCTTTGTTTATTTCTAGTGTGTTTTATCATAATATTATTTTTTCTATCAATGTTTTGAACAAACAATACTTTGATAATTTTAGTTGCATAATTTCCATTCTTTTTATTTTGTTTTTTTATTTCTTTATATTTTGGTTTTTTCTTTCTTTATTTCCAGTGTGTTTTATCATTATATTCTTTTTGCTATTAATGTTTTGAACAAAAAATACTTTGATAATTTTAGTTGCATAATATTTATACAATTATAGTTTCAAAAATACTAGAGGTTTATAAAAGCTTTTTAGTTGATTCTTTATTGAACTCCACTCCCACGATGTTTTGAAAGAAATTAAAAAGCACTTCAAATGAACTCTGAAAAGGTTGAAAGTCGGCATTGGTATCATCATTTCACCCACATAGCATGTGCTAAAAAGTTGAGAGGGTTACAGCAAAAACTGGATGCACTTCGTGTACAAAATGGACAATCTCTTTCGAAGTATCACGGTTTCGGATGAAAACTCATCTATTACAAAGGGATTTCATTTTTTGAACTTATTTGAACTCCATACTTTTTCTTTGTTCAAAATGCACCATTCAAAGCCACATCATCAATTTTCAACCCTTTCTGACTTCATTTGGTATTTTTCATTCACTTACTGATTTTTTGAGCTAAATAACCTTGAAATTGAAAATCACTTCAAATGAAACTGACAATCTCTTTCGACAATCTCTTTCGGCCGATCTGAAAAGGTTTAAAGTTGGCATGGTATCATCATTTCACCCACATAGCATGTTATAAAAAGTTGTGAGGGTTACGGCAAAAACTGGATGCACTTTGTGTACAAAACTGACAATCTCTTTCGAAATATCAGGGTTTCGGACGAAAACTCATGTGTTACAAAAGTCATTTCATTTCTTCACATCTAACTGCAATGATATAGTTGTGGAGAGAGAGTCTTCACGTTTTCTTCGCTTGTGTCCTTTGCTTATTGCGCTGTAACCATGGATAATCTTCATCGTTTAACAGGGTGCTTGGGTCAGCCTTGACTTTGAAGGGAGGAATTTAATGAAACTTTTCATAATTTTCAGACATGTCTGTCTTGCCCTCTAATCCCACGATGTCTCTTTTTCCTGAAAGAACTATGTGGTGCTTTGGCTCATCGTATGATGTATTCGCTTCCTTATCTTCTCTTTTTCTCGGTTTGGTAGACATGTCCTTCACATAGAAAACCTACGCCACATGATTGGCTAGGACGATGGTTCATCTATGAACCCAAGATTGTTCAGATCCACTGTTGTCATTCTATACTGTAGATCTTCCTGTACCCCGCCTCTTGACAGATTGACCCATTTGCACTGAAACAAAGGGACCTTGAAATCATTTGCATAGTCAAGTTCCTATATGTCCACTATGTAACCATAATATGTGTCCTTTCCCCTCTTGGTTGTTGCATCAAAGAGGACATCACTGTTTTGGTTGGTGCTCTTTTGATCCTCGACGATCGTGTAAAATGTATTCCCATTTATCTCGTACCCATTGTAAGTCATTACAGTCGAAGATGGTCCCCTAGCCAACGAGTACAGCTCATCAGGAACAGTAATGTCATGCATGAGACATGTTTGCAACCAACTACCGAAAGTCCTGATGTGTTCACATGTAATCCAGTCGTCACATTGCTACGGGTGTTTGGAGCACAGAATATTCGTGTGTTCATTGACATACGGGGTCACCAAGGTAGAATTCTGTAGAACTGTGTAGTGTACTTGAGACCAAGAATGCCCGTCCCTACATATTATTGAGTTCGCTCCTAGCATGCCTTTTCCAGTCAGTCTCCCATCATACTGCGATTGAGGGAGAGCAATCTTCTTAAGGTCAGGAATGAAGTCAACACAAAACCCAATGACATCCTCTGTTTGATGGCCCATGGAGATGCTTCCTTCTGGCCTAGCGCGGTTACAAACATATTTCTTTAAGACTCCCATGAAGCTCTCAAAGGGGAACATATTGTGTAGAAATACAGGGCCCAGAATGACAATCTCGTTGACTAGATGAACTAGGACGTGCGTCATGATATTGAAGAAGGACGATCGGAACACCAGCTCGAAACTAACAAGACATTGCACCAAATCACTCCTTAACCTGGGCAGGATTTCTGGATCGATCACCTTCTGAGAGATTGCATTGAGGAATGCATATAGCTTCACAATGGCTAATCGAACGTTTTCCGATAGAAGCCCCCTCAATGTAACCGGAAGCAGTTGCGTCATAATCACGTGTCAGTCATGAGACTTTAGGTTCTGGAAAATTTTCTCTGCCATATTTATTATTCCCTTTATATTCGACGAGTAGCCAGATGGGACCTTCATACTAAGCAGGCATTCAAAGAAGATTGGTCTGGACCTTCATACTGCTCTGGATGCATGGCGTCTTTTTCATGCACACATTGCTATTCCTCGTGTTCCTCTAGTGTATCTTTTGTTTTCCCATACACTCCCAAGAAGCCTAGCAGGTTCACGCAAAGATTCTTCGTCATGTGCATCACGTCGATTGCAGAGCGGACCTCTAGGTCTTTCCAAAAGGGTAGGTCCCAAAATATAGATTTCTTCTTCCACATTGGTGCACATCCCTCAACGTCATTCGAAACAGATAGTCCGCCAGGACCCTTTCCAAAGGTTACTTGTAAATCATTGACCATAGCAAGTATGTGATCACCAGTACGGAGGGCGGGCTTCTTCCGGTGATCTGCCTCACCTTTGAAATGCTTTCCTTTCTTTCGACATTGATGGTTGGTCGGAAGAAATCGACGATGCCCCAGGTACACATTCTTCCTGCATTTGTCCAAATATATACTGTCGGTGTCATTTAAACAGTGTGTGCATGCGTGGTATCCCTTGTTTGTCTATCCTGAAAGGTTACTGAGAGCAGGCTAATCGTTGATGGTTACAAACAGCAACGCATGTAGGTCAAATTCCTCCTATTTGTTCTCATCCCACACACGTACACCTCTTCCATTCCATAGCTATAAACGTTCATCAACTAATGGCCTTAGGTACACATCAATGTCATTGCCGGGTTGCTTAGGGACTTGGATGAGCACTGGCATCATAATGAACTTCCAATTCATGCACAACCAAGGAGGAAGGTTATACATACATAGAGTCACAGGACATGTGCTATGCTTACTGCTCTAATCCCCAAAAGGATTAATGCCATCTGCACTTAAACCAAACCATACGTTCCTTGGGTCACCTGTAAAGTCGCTCCACTTTCTTTTGATCTTTCTCCACTACGACCCGTCAGCGGGTGCTCTCAACTTCCTGTCTTTCTTACGGTCCTCTTTGTGCCATCGCATTGACTTGGCATGCTCTTTGTTTCTGAACAGATGTTTCAACCGTGGTATTATAGGAGCATACCACATCACCTTGGCAGGAACCCTCTTCCTGGGGCGCTTGCCGTCAACATTACCAGGGTCATCTCGTCTGATCTTATACCGCAATGCACCGCATACCGAGCATGCGTTCCAATCCTCGTACGCACCGCTGTAGAGGATGCAATCATTAGGGCATGCATGTATCTTCTGCACCTCCAATCCTAGAGGGCACACAACCTTCTTTGTTGCATATGTACTGTCAGGCAATTCGTTATCCTTTGGAAGCTTCTTCTTCAATATATTCTGTAGCTTCTCAAATCCTTTGTCAGGTACACCATTCTGTGCCTTCCACTTTAGCAATTCCAGTGTGGTACCGGGCTTTGTGTTGCCATCTTCTCAATTGGGGTACAACCCTTTTTTGTGATCCTCTAGCATGCGATCGAACTTCAAATTCTCCTTTTCACTTTCGCATTGTCTCTTTGCGTCAACAATGACCCGACGAAGATCATCATCGGGCACATCGTCTGGTTCCTCTTGATCTTCATCTTCCCCCATTGCAGCAACACCGTATTTAGGAGGCACATAGTGGTCATCATCCTCTTATTCTTCGTTGTCTTCCATCATAACCCCTCTTTCTCCGTGCTTGGTCCAAAATTATAGTGTGGCATAAAACCCTTCTCAAGCAGGTGGAAGTGAAGGGTTTTAGAGTTGGAGAAAGCCTTCGTATTCTCATAGAAAGTACATTGACAATGAATAAAACCATTCTGCTTGTTTGCCTCAACCACTTTGTGAAAATTATTCAAGCCCTTAATATACTCGGAGGTGCGTTGGTCATCGTACATCCATTGCCGGTTCATCTGCGTGCGTTATATAATAAAGTGTATTGAAAACCATTACAACATATCATGAATAGAGAAGTGACCAAATTAATAGAAATTCATCATCACATTAAAACCAAAGTATAATAGTGACCAAAATAAATACATACAGTTCATACATAGTTTTCACTATTGAACAACATATAGCTCTCTAGAGCATCTAATTAAAACATACATCGAAACTATGTAAAAAAATTAAATGCAACAACAAATGCGGTCATAACCGCTACTAAGGTACCAATTGATCCAACGGCATAATGATACCAAGCCTCACTTTGAATGGCATATTTTCTAATCGTTCTAATCTTCAAGCGCATTGCATCCATCTTGGTCTTGTGATCGTCGATGACATCGACAACATGCAACTCCAACTTCATCTTATCCTCTTCAACTCTTTGTAATTTTTCTTTCAAGTCATTGTTTTCTTTTTCAACCAAATTTAACTCTCGACAAGAATTGCTATGTGGGTTGGAATTTCCGGTTCAACTACCTCCTCCTAGATTAAAAAATCTATGTCACGTTGGTCAGCATAATTTTCATAAAAACTAAATAAAATAAATAGTTATAAAATATAATATATAACACATCCGAATCATACACAGGACGAGGGCCGACGGAGGCGGATACGAAAACCATCGCACTATATAATAACAAACAATAATAAAAGTAAGAAAATTACACAAGTATCTATCTAAATCATACAAGTAAAAACTGTTTTCTTTTAGAAACAAGATAAGAAGAAGAGGCTAAGCACGGTGGTGCTGGCACCGAGATGGGCGCGGGCAATCGACGGTGGTGAGGATGGGGATGGGACAGGACAAACCGCCAAACCTAGACAAATCTTGAGGAAAATGGAGCTTGGACAAGGAGATTCGAGAGGAGAAAGCTTAAGTGTGGCTTGGGAATTTCATCGAACACCTCATGTGCATAGGAGGTGATCTAGAGCACCACAAATCTCTCCCCTCGCCGGCCAGATAAAAAGAGCAATGTGGAGTGCTCTGCTCGCTGGTGAGGGGGTATATATAGGCATCTCATTGGTCCCGGTTCGTGGCTGGAACCGGGACTAAAGGACCCCATTTGGTCCCGGTTCCATCCACAAACCAGGACCAATGGTTATGGGACAGGAGCGAGGCCCATTAGTTCCGGTTGGTGTCTAGAACCGGGACCAAAGGGGTCCTACGAACCGAGACCAATGGCCCACGAGGCCCGGCCGGCTCCCTGGCCTCATGAACCGGGACCAATGCCGCCATGGGTCCCAGTTCGTGAGTGAACTGGGACTAATGGGTTGGCCCGGCCTGGACCAAAGCCCTATTTTCTACTAGTGGCGGCTCCCCAGTCCATCTCAATCCCACCACTCGCCTAGGAGGAAATGCAACGACAAGCATTGGCACATCGTCGCTGGTAGTCTCCAGGAGGACGGCCTGTGGTAGTCCCCGACGCACCGCCACGACGACACCTCATCGCGACCCCTTGACATGGATTGGTACCCTAATATGTCTCCAATATATCTATAACTTTTTATTGTTCCATGCTATTATATTATCAATCTTGGATGCATGCATTTATATGTTGTTTTATATCATTTTTGGCAACTAACCTATTAACCTAGTTCCTAGTGTCGGCTGCTATTTTTTGCATGTTTTCGAATTTTCAGGAAGCTAGTACCAAACGAAGTCCAAATGCCAAGAAACATTTTAATGATTTTTTTCTGGAAAAAATAAGACTGGAAGCTTCGAAGGGAGGTCGGAGGCCACACGAAGTGGTGCCAAGGCAACAGGGTGTGCCTCGTGGTTGTAGGCGCGCCCTGATGCCTTGGGGCCACCCTGGCTCCATTTAGCCTAACTCCGCCTCTATATATTCTCTAAAATTCGGAAAATACTAGGGAGCCACCCTAAACACTTTTTCTGCCACTGCAAGTCTCTCTTCTTCCATGATCCCATCTGGAGCCCTATTTTGGTGCCCTGCCGGAGGGGGGATCAATCATGGAGGGCCTCTACATCAACCTTGTTGCTCACATGATATTGTGTGAGTAGTCTACCATAGACCTATGGGTCCATAGCCAGTACCTGGATGGCTATGTCTCTCTCTATGTTCTTCAATACAAAGTTCACCGCGATTCCCGTAGTGATCTATTTGATGTAATCATATTTGCAGTGTTTTTCTTGGGATCCGATGAATTGTGGGTATATGTTCAAATTATTCATGAAAACTCTTTGATTCATCTTTAAATTCTTATATGCATTATTGTTATAGCTTCGTATTTCTCTCTGGTCTATCGATTTGGTTTGGCTAATAGATTGATTTATCTTCAGTGTGAGGGGTGCGTTCTGATGGGTTCGATCTTGTGGTACTCAATCCTAGTGATAGAAAGGGACATGCATGTATTTGTATTGCTTCCATTAAGGATAAAACAATGGGGTTAATTCAGTTGAGTTTACTTTGTCTCATCAACTCACCTTGCTCCAAGCATTACTCTGTTGCATACTCAGTACTCTAGATGCATGCTAGATAGTGGTTCATGAGTGGAGTCATAGTAGTAGATGCATGCATGATTTGGTCTACTTCCTTATGGCCGTGATGCCTATATACATGATCATTTTATTGAATAAATATTTAATAACTATGTGTTATTCTATAAAATGCCCAACAATAATTTGTCTCCCCACCTATGATATCTTAGAGAGGTTCCACTAGCGCAAACTATGGCCCCCGGGTCTACATAAAACATATTACTAAAAATCAAAAAATAATGCTTCCATTGGTCTGTTGCTATTTATTTTATAGTGTTTGCTCTTGTGTGTGTAGGTGCTTACGAGGGAGCTTGTGTGATTCTCCTATTGCTTGGATGACCTGGATTCTCACTGAGGAAAATACTTATCTCTATTGTGTTGCATCTCCTCTACTCTTTGGGGAAAATCTCAACAGAGTTGACAAGTAGCATGCCCCCATCCAAGAGACAGGTAAGCTCCCGTGATTCCCATTGACCCCTCCCCTGAATTCCTAGATTGCTTGTGTTCTCCACCAACCGCTTGAGTGGACAGCAAGTGGGTTCAATCTCGATTTCGTTGGGGATGTGTAGTTTCTTACTACAACTAGGCCGAGATGTATAATGTATGGGCATGGATCTGCTTTGAGATTTTGCATGTAGTTATCGATTGCATGATTTGCCTCTAGTAAATTTGAGTGAGCACTGATCCATCGCCATATGGCTGCTGAGATGAGTTGATGTTGTGATTAAAATTGTGTTGATGCTCCAGGAGTATATGCACTATATGAGAGAAAGGAGCCCCTGGTTGTTCATGAGGCTTATAAGTATCTCCTCGCTGAATATCAGGGTGTGTTCTCTCTCTACTTCATGTTTTGTCTTACAAGAAAATATAGTACGCAATTCATATTTTTAGCGGACGGTAAGTGGCCATCTTTTGTTCAGTTATCATTTACAATCATTTGTCTATAGACGCCATTTATTCGTCTAATGCATTCTTAAGTTACAAAATTAACTATGGGCTCTAGCTAATTTTGCAGTGACTCATCCTGTAAATGCACGTTTGGCTTTTGTCACCATTGCATTAATATCTGTAGACCTTCTTTGCAGTGTACCATACTATTGTCAACCAAGTCTTTAGTAGCAACCAGACAATCATCTTGCCACATACATGTCCATTGGCAGGGCTCCAACTTGTTCAAGGGTGATATGTCCCATCGGAAGTGGATGTTGTGAGAGTCCCACTGCCGCATCATTCAAACATCTAGATAAATGGTTTCCCTCCATGCCCGACGCTAAAGAAAGATAAATGATTCTCCTAGGTGTGTAGCAAAAAAGTAAAGACTATGCATTTATAATTTTGATGCTCCCTTCTGATAGTACTTGAAAATGGCATGTTCATGAACTAGAGATCGTCTCACATCAGGTTGCTACTACACTTTTCCCTAATTTCTTTTCAGTAGTTTATAACATTTAATTTTAATTATTTAAAACTAATAGGACTGTGTAAATATACTCCTCGATACAAAGCATAGAGTTGCTTAGTTGTTGTTTCTATTTTAGGCCCAAATAAACAACTATATATTATATACACTGATGTAGTGCATGAAACCATATGCAAGTAAAGACCAGTTGTACATCTTGAATGGACAGGGGTGCAGGTTAGCTTGTTGTTTCTCCTCGAAAACAATGTTTTGTGGTTAGTAATAGTTTTATTTCATCTACATATAAGATATATGTTTAGCTTCAGTAAATATTAATTGGATCGCAAGTTAGTTTCTCAGCTTGGGTATCATGGCTTAAATTTATCTGCAATTACAGAAGTGGCATTGTGATATAGTTGATGCTATTTTTATTCTCTTTCCTCTCATTGTTGTGGGGAGACTGCTGTATTTTCTAATGAATAAAGTAGTGAACCTTTTCATGTAGTTCTTCTTATTCATATGTAACTAATATGTTTTGAAAGAACATAAATCAACCTTTTCTGTAGTTTTTTTATTTTTCTATCTTTTCAATGGAAAATCCATGTCCAAAAGGATTAATTCGCACAGGAAGTGACCATTGGAAAGTTGCTATATCAGTTACTATAATGCATAATTCTAACATAATATTGTTGCACATACACAACGAACATCATTCTCTCATTTCTCTACAAAATACGACATTTTGGCGTACATAACCTGCCTATAATATTTTAAGACCTTCGCTTCTTAGGAATTTTCTAGAAATCATAGCTGGCTAATGATTCTTATGGTTCAGGTATGTCATGTCCATGGTTTTTCTCATACCTCTAATGTATAATAATCTGAAAGTGTGTGAGGTTAGTTCATTATCAGATATACTAGATACTAATGCATGTTTAACATAGTGATCTCCTGCAAACTGGTAAAGATGGCACCAAAGTGCAAGTAGTTGGCAAGCATACTTGAGAACTCTATAGTTGCATCTATGCATCTCAATTAAATTTGTATGAGGCTGATATTTGTATGAACTTGATATTGATGGATGTCTGACATTGTCTTATACTTGCGTATAAAGTATCGATGTCACGTTATGACCATCTACATAAATACTCATTTTTTTACATAGAAACTATCTCTAAATTTTGTTTACGGTTTTACCCTATTTGATCTTAAACATATCCCTTTAGGGTACTACATTCATCACTCTATGGCCGAAAAGGAAAAGTTGAAACAGGAAAGGAAGCTCAAATAGGCTGACCCTGGGAAACCGTACCATGAATGAAGTTGTCTTGGAATGATCATCACCCTTGATGTTGAACTCCTCTTTTCTTAGGATGGCGGAAAAATAAATGTCATATGAGCATTGTTTCTCAAGCTTCCAACGTTGGATTTCAGTGGTGTAAACATACATATGGTGTTCTTCACACATGAAAGCTTGAAATAGATTCAGGTTGATGGTGATTTACCAATATGGTCACATTTTCTTTCATAATAATTGAACTTATTCCTATGCAATGGAAATTTTTCTTGTATGGATAAATTTGGGTATATAGTCATTTGACACGATAAAGATTTACTATAATATTTTATCTTGTGACTAGTGTGGTAATAGTTACTAATTTCATGAAAGGTAAAAAATTGATCCTTCAACCACTGACAAGATACTAATTTCATGTTGTTTGTTGCATAATCATATCTAATTTTGTGGCTTGATTCCAGTGCTCTTGAATCGATTAATCTATTGAAAGTACATCTTTGGAAATATTTAGATGTAGTGGTGCTACTCCAGAACATTCCAAATTATAGGAATATCTATTGTGTAGTCACATTCTTCATGGAGGTTAATGCTAGAATATTTGTATGTGAGATGAACAACTTTTGTGTATTTGCAACTACATGGCTAGAATAGGATACCATATTTTGAGTATGAGCCTAGACTTCCTAGATATCTTGTTCCCCGTGAAATTGGTTGTGCTGAATTTGCTGCGGCTGAAGCTTCTCGCAAGATAATTGCTTTTGTTCTACCGATAGTCACTTTTGAATTTTTTAAATTGTAAATTTTATTCCTGGATGTGTTATGATAATTATGTCATTGGTGTTCCTCCCATATACTGGTAAAACACTTCTATATGAATCTATCAGTGGCACCATGTTAGTCGGAATTGGGTTGATGAATGTAGCAAGATTCATATCATCATGAAATGCAGCAACAAGTTAGCATAAGTTCTATACACAATGGTCTATTACTTGAACACTTATTAAGCACTAAACATTATTCTACAAATTTCCATAGGCTCTTTCTCCAAATAACTTGTTATTCTTTCTTTGAAATGCTAGTTGTGTTCAACTTACTTCGCGAATACAAATTACTAGCAGACTAGCATTAACATTACTTGCACCAAAACTGACATGTATCTATATGTGTGATGAAGGCATTTTTTCTTTGTATTCATCACTAGTTGAGCATGCTTCCTGCTATGTAGAAATAAGAAAAATAGATGTTTCAGCTCATTTTTTATCACACACTCCATTATAACACTTCCTAGATCTATGATGTCAAGGTATAAGTTTTCCACAAAATAAAGAAAAATAGAATGACACTTCTTGTATGATTGTACAGAATGTTAGTAATCTAATTGTTGATGTTGTCATTTACAATAAAGTTGGATGCCTTGATCGATTTAGCAATAAACAAGAAAATGTCACCATCTCTTTCTTTGTGGACACAATCAAGTTTCTTCTTCATCCGCTAGAAGCGTCTTTTTTCATTCATGACAATAGATCCACTTGGCTTTCTTTCATTTTTTATATAAAATTTTGAAGCTATATTTCATCCTTCTAGTTCATGCACAATTCAAGCATATGTTATCTGAGCTATGTTTACTCGTTCATTGCCGGAGGGACATTATGACATATAGTGTATTCCGCAACTTAGTTCATCCAGGAGTTGGTGGTGTTAAAAGATGATTTTCACAGGGTTGAGTATCATCAACTCTTTAAAATGTTGAAAAGGTTAAAAATCACTTTGTACTAAAAGGTCACACGAAACTGTAATTTTGAACAAAGGTGCTTAAGCCTTGTACAACGTTGCTCCATTTGTTCCAGGTTTAAAGAGTAGAAATGTATGATAATGATTTCATGTACAAGTCTAACCTCCATCAATTCTATGTAATGTGATGCAAAGTTGGTGTTTCTGATTATACCAAATCTATGTTTTTAATGAAATGTATTCACCATGCAGAACATAAACAAGTGATCGTGAAATCTGATTTTGTGTGGCCCATGGTTCCAATATATTAAGTATATGTCTCATTGCTCCCAACATGGTCTTTAATTACAACCTAAGCGGGTGATGCTTTGGTATGGTGGAACAATATTCAAAATTAAACACATGCTTGAGATGTAATTTTTTTTAGCAAATGTATAGCAAGATGCCATTTCATCCAAAGAGGTTAGTAACACAAGCCTCTGATGCATAACAAAAGAAAAAAGGTCTGAATGTTGAAGGCATGGTTTGCGACTTTGTGTCACTTGGTAGCTCAGAGTCTACGACCACTAGGATTGAAATATAATCCGGGGGGCTGCTAATTCGCGCGCGATGGAGCGTGAAGTTTCCGACAAGGCACTTAGACCGGATTATGCAATGATGTTGTGTGTTTAATTTCTTGTCCTTTCCCTTTTTTCCTTTGCATTCAATGGAAAGCACATGACACCTTCCCACCCACCCCTAAAAATTAGGGGGGCAAGAGATCAGAGAGGCGCATAGCCACCCACATCCTTAAAATCAGGGGAGAGGGATTAATGAGATTAGATACTGGGACCCACAACTAAAATCCAGGGGGTAGGATTGCGCCTCTCATGCATTGTGATGCGTGCACATATAAAAGTCTTTTTGTATAATCCATAAAGATAGTCGATAAGAAGGGTAGACATGTTGGCATCTACATCAGACTTGAGTGGGATGGGCAGGACAAATGAGTAGATGGTCGGATGATGGATCCTCCCGGGATGCATGACAGGAAGAGCAGGGGTTGTCAACGCCATGGATGAGAGGGGATGTGGTGGGGAGAGGAGTGGGCGGGCTTCACCATGGCATGGAGAGGAGATGCCTGGGAGATGTGGCGGTGGCAACGTTGTGTCGGGGAGATGAGATGCGGCTACAATCGGTGGCTGGTTGGTTGTGCGGGAAGAGTAGAAGGTGATTGTGCAATGTGTGAGTGAGAGGAGTGGCTTCTTTTTTTCCCATGAAAAAAGTAGAATGGAGGAGCTTCTGTAGGTTTACATCAATACCACGTAGAATAACAAGTCATTTCTAGTAAAAATACCAACCAAACTATCTATAGGTAGCCTACAATTAAAACTCACCAAAATCAGGATGTGACTCACATTGTGCCATTCAATGAAGCCGAAGACAACATTCCTCACATTGTAGAAAAGTATCTTAAACACATCAAGAAGATCTTTGTTTGTAAGAGATAATTAGTTGGATCATTGAAGTGGATTTCAATTAATTCTCATTGTTATATGCTATATTTTCAAAGCATGCAAATTTGAATAAGCATTGTGATTATGTTTGCAACTTTTAAAAATATATTCATGGCTCGTGGCAATGCATGAGCATTATACTAGTGATACCTTAACACCCTGTCATGGCGGGTAATAAAACTAACCTATGTACACCTCAAGATATTTGGGATTTTGGGGCCAACCCAATTAATCAAATACTTATGTAGATTTTTCCATGGGACAACCAAACTAGGTGCCCTCTACTAATGGTGCAAGAGGGTGTGGGGGACAATTTTCATGTAGCACATGAATATTGTACCGTGGTACTCTACCTTGGGTAGTTAATCATTCTGTCTGTATTTTTCTTCTTCTGAATTTTCACTGTATTCCTTTCTCTTTGTTTTTCTAGGCTTTCCATGATTTTTGTGTTGGGCTTTTTTCTCATGAATTTCCTTTCCCTTTTAGCTTCCCGCCATTTTCACCCTTTTGTTTTTGGTTTTCATTATGTATGCTATAAGTTTATATACCACATGCATGCTATGTTGAAAATACACATTAATGAACAAACACCATACAAACACATAGAAAGTACACACGGTGATTTGGTAAGTACACACACTAATGTGGTAAATACATATACAAACACAAGAAGTACACATACAAACACATGGAAAGTATGCACATTAATTTCGGAACGACACATCCTAACACAAGAAGTACACACAAACACAAACAGAAGTATAGACACCCAAAATTAAACACACTAACACAGGGAAGTACAAAAAGTAATATAAATACAAGTATATTACAATGAGAAGTACAAGTATACTATGATGAGGACTACACCTTGTGTTAAAAGAAGTTCATCGAAACCTATGAATATGAGATCTAGCTTTCAAATCATCGGCAAAGAACACCATGGTGAAAACAATTTTGAATTTAGATGCCCAATTCAAAAATATATCAACTTTAAATTAGACTCCCCCAAAAAACACTTATGAGTAGTCCTTCCTATCCCTAGTTGGAAGGAAAAATCTCACCACAACAACCTAGTGACAACTCATGTTGAGCATGCGATGCTCCATGTGTCACCACTAGATGTGATGTGGGGTAATTCTATTTGGCATATCCTCTAGTCAATGATTATATTTTATTCTCATTAATGTTTGTTTTCTTGCTTCTTTTTTATCTCTTCTACTTTCCATATTTACTATAACTCATCTTTTTCACTTTTTATAAAACATTTTCCATAGTTTAATTTTTGCTTATGTTAACTTTATATTTTCCTTTTATTTTTGTAAATAGAAATGTATTTTATACTTTTGTTTGAAATGTTCATACCATATTTTTTTACCCTTAATAGTGATTATTTGGTGCACAAAATAAAGAAAATGGAAAAAACGATAGGTGTTCATGTAAGTGATGAATATTTTACAAACACATAGATCACTCTAAGCACTTTCACAAATGAGAATTTGTAAACATATTTATGTCAATGAACTAATATTTGTAAATATATGAATAAACTACACTTGATTGTACAAAATCCATAAACATACGATGACATTTTAAAACAAACCAAACATTTTTATTCTTATACAAATGTTTGAAATCTTGCTTGTTCTACACATTTTTGATAAATGTTATTTAGTACTTAGTATAATTATTAATTCTGAAAATGGATGGATGCCCTACCATACGGGCTGATAAAGTTTTGTGAATGACTATGACCCTTCCTATAGTAGGAGCCTCTCTAATCATCACTGAAGATAAACAATAGAGCACTTGTGTTATGCACATAGCCCTCTTACACTCAGTCCAAAACAGACCACTCTCACTACTAAAAACAATATGATACAAAGCATAACAATCCTCCCAACTCATCGCCCTGCACATTGATTGTTCATGGGTTAACCTCACTAACCATGTCCCTAGCCATCCATTGGGTAATCTCATACATAGGGTAACCCTCCTCGAACCATGACCTCACCCATCCATAGGTTATCTTCCCCAAACTATGGCATCCCTATACCAGCATGTCTATATGTTCATGCCCAACAACATAGCAATCAATACATGGTTATAAGAGACAACCTCCCTCAAAAGACTAGCATAATTGAGGGGTCACCCTCGCCATTATAAGTAAATCTTCTACCTCCGAAAAATGATGTGGGATCAAATAAAAGTATCCAATAAAGCATTAGATTCTAAAACCCTTTTGAAGGAGAACATAGGTGCTCGCACGAGAACAATAAACCGGGTTAACATTATTACCATGATTCACTATAGTTTGATGTAAGAACTAGCGGTCATGAGGAGAGAAAAAATCCTGGTCTCGTGGGTGGCCCATGCGAATCATGAGATGCTCTACCTCCGCCGCATAAAACTCCTCTCTGACCTCCCATGTTCCCTCGTTATCGACTTCGGTGGCTCACGGGAGCCACCTCCTTCCCTCCACTTCTTTGTCCACTCGTATTTCACGCTCCCATGTGTGGCATCGCATCTCAGATCTAATGAGGCGCAAATCTAGGCAGTGGTTTCTCGTCAGTGTTTTTTGCATGGTGGGTGCGGCGATCGTACCCATCCCAGGTGAGAGCGCACACAACGTGGCCCATTTGGGTTCTCCATGAGTGACCTTGCACACATCCTCACCATGGATCCATGCACAGGGTGGTGGTGGTCCGGGGCAGGTTGTAACGCCCAAAAAATCGGGTTATCGATTATTGTGTTGTTATTCCTCCCTATCTTTTCTCTCCCTATCATTTGGTTTCTATCGATTATTGTTGTTATATCTTCCTATTTTTTAACCTCTCAGTGCCTTTCCCATGATCTTGTGCCACTCACCTTTCGTCGGTAAACCCCCGAACCTCATTCAAACCCTAGTTCCGAAATATCGGAACTGGAAATCCTGCCCTTGTGTTTACAAAGGAGCTATCATTTCCCTTGCTTTGTTAATCCTCCAAAAATTTCCAGACATCCTTCTTATCTCATAAACCCTAGATGTGCAAAAATATTGACAAGTCATATGCAATATTTCTCATCTAGAATTGATTCCTGTTTCTGCCTTTTTGAGGAATAAAATCCAGGAAAATATTTATCCATCTCCAGAGGTCATGAAAACTTGTGGAGATATTCTTTGTGATCATATTGATCTCTAATAAAAAATATTGGCGATAATTAAATAGGGGAAATTGTATTTTCCTATTTAAAGCCAATATTCCAATTTGGGGCATTTCCAAAGGAACTACCATTTTGGTAGCTAGAAAAATTCCCAAATAATTATTGGAGCTTTCCCAACCCGTATTTTCACCATTTCCATCAAAATATCAAGTTCCACAATTCAAAATTTGAGCATAACATCCCTTTGCAATTTCTGTCCAGATTTCCAGTTTGCAAAGGAAGTGCTTGATTCCTTGATCTCCTTAGGCTGAACTTTTTCGGCATGATTCATTATAAGATATTACCCTCGGACACCAAAAATCAGCCCATTCCACCCAGACAATCTCCCTTTGAAAATTATCCAAGTTTATGTCCAGATTGGAGCACTATAAAGGAAGTACCATTTTCACTTATGCAAATGATATGAAATTTTTACACTGCATTCTTATGCCTAAATAGTTGGTGTCTTCCAAATTTGGGACATGTTTATCTAGCCATTTGATCGCAGCAGCATCATCTTCATTTCTTGCTTGAGGGATCAAGTCAGAAAATGATTTTGAAACTTTGCCAAGATATCCACCTTAGTAGATGGTTAGCATCTGCCCAAGATGAAGCCAAGAGGTGCACTGCGGTGGCCACACCACAGCACAAACACCTTGTTGTTCATCAGCAGGTGACCTTGGTATAGTCACACCAGAGCTCACTTTTCTTGCTTGAGGGATCAAGTCAGCTTAGTGGAGAGTGTAGAACAGCCCAGACATGTTTTGGCCTCGAGTAGGGCGTGGCAAGGCCCTAGACACGTGGTGACCATGGGCAGAGTGTGCCAAAACTGCGCCCTGTGCGCCAGAGCCTTCGGGAGCTCTCCCTGGCACGCCATGGCTTGTCCAAGAGCATTGGAGAGCTTCCCATCGCGTGCGGGATCCCTCTGGAGCCCTCTCCCCCTCGTCCTCTAGTCGTGGATAACTCTGACGACGTCCCGAAGCTCCGGTCGCTATTCCGAAGATCCGGTCACAATCCCGCTCCTTCCCCCGAGCTATTTAAAAGCGTGCCCCGAGCCCCTCTCCTCACCATCAAGCCCAGGGCCCTCTCCAAGCCCTCTCGAGCTCCTTGCCCCCCATTGGCCGAGGCCTTGCCGTCGATTCCCTTGATCACCGTAGATCCAGCAAGCGCCCCGGCCCTTCCATCCTCTTTGCCCACGGCCACCGCCTTCCCCATGGCTCGCCGAGCCGCCGCCGTCTCCATTCCTGCCGGGGAGGCCCTGTCAGCGTGGCCCCGCTGTTGCTGTACGGCCGTCCCGCATGGTCCCCCGACCACCCTCGAATGCGGCATGGCACGATGGTGCCGGCGAGACCTGCAGCAGGCGCTCCCGCGCCTCCAGGCGCCGGCGGCACTGGCTACCGAGGCCATCCCCTGATTCGGTCACGAGGAAGGAGAAGACCCAAGGAGGAGGAGAGAGAGAGGATAGGGTGGGGGTCCACCCATGAGTGGCCTAAGGCTCGGGCCCAGCGAATAAGTGGAAACATATTTTTTATGAAATACGCTTTTTAGCTTTGAAAGCGTATTCTCCCACGGCTTAAGGGAGCAATACGTTTTCTCTGCGAGGAGGCGCGATCCCAGAAAGGCGTTTTCCCTTTTTCAGTCGGCGGCCGTTACCCGTTAAGCTCTACAATGGACACCATTCTCTCCGATTATGCGCTTAACGAGCGAACGCCCATATCTTCGCTATCGTTACTCCGATCGAGGTAAAACCAGCGCCCACTTCTTCATCTCGTCGAGCCTGTTCTGATGACATCATTGTCATAATGTTTTCACATTGTTAAAATGACCATTTTCCCTACCCTCCGATTGAGCCCCTCTAAGAGAGAACCCTTTCCGGCGAATTCTTTCGCGAGGTGATCGCACTGCATCCCGATGTATGTATCGACCCCCAGGCAAGCCAACCTCTTATCATGAGCTCTGGACTTGTGTGATGACTTTGCTTGCACCCTGTGTGTTTATCTATATCACCTGTTAGTGTGCATTTGCATACACCGATGATGACACCGTACTAGATACTAGCATTACTTTTCCTCTAATGCCATGTTTGGTTTCTCTATTGCCATGCTAGTAATAATATTGCTAATGACATAGTTATGTTGGTACTATGGTTGATCTCATGCCATCACTATCAGTAATATGATCTTGCTATGCTAGTACTAACAGTTGTCGGTGAAATGGTACGAGGATGGATATGTTGAGTTGGATGAATAAACCAAACCTAGCTGGTTGATCTTGAGTCACCTTGTAATAGCCTGGCATATTAGGATGATAGACTACTCAAAATAATAAGGAATTCCTTGTTTTCCGGGAGCCCATTCGAACAGAACTCCTAGGTTAAGCGTGTTTGGCTTGGAGTAGTTCTAGGATGGGTGACCGACCGGGAAGTTGGTCCCGGGAGCACGTGAGTGAGGACAAAGTGCGCAGAAAAGGCTAGTATTGATCTGTGAGGCCAGTCTAGATCCCGCTAGGAGTAACGACCATCGGCGGGTGTGTCCAGGGCGTTACAAGTTGGTATTAGAGCCAACCCTCGCGGTTAGATGGATGTTTGCCAACAAGTACCTGGTCATGTTGTTCATGAAGTTTGTGACCCGTCGTGGCACACAGAATGACACATGTATCAGACTAGAAGCACATACATTTGTGCCAAGAGGGAACGTTCCTGTGTCCCGACAAGGACGACAATTCCTCTGAGTGGTCGTGTATGTAATAGCCTGGCATATTAGGGATGATAGACTACTCATAATACTAAGGAATTCCTTCTTTTCCGGGAGCCCATTCGATTAGAACTCTCGGGTTAAGCGTGCTTGGCTTGGAGTAGTTCTAGGATGGGTGACCGACCGGGAAGTTGGTCCGAGGTGCGCATGAGTGAGGACAAAGTGCGCAGGAAAAGCTAGTATTGATCTATGATGCCAGTCTAGATCCCGCTAGGAGTAACGACCACCGACGGGTGTGTCTGGTGCGTTACACACCTATCCGGGCTTATCCATGCAACCACATTTGCCGGTATGTGACGGCCTTGACTTGGTCTGATCGCGTGCTCTTTCATCGGCACCTCCAAAGAGGGAGGGTTATGCGTGCGTGCTACCCTGATCAGGTAGGCGGCGATAACCCTGAGAGCCAGTTGAGTTGTTTGGGTACCCGTCCCTATTTGGGACATTTTTTTGGCCACGACTGCGGCAGGTGATATGAGGACATAGGGCCACCCAGGGCAGGTCTCCAGGGGAGGATGAATGCCGGTGGTACGATGGGAGAGTCACGGGTCAAGAAGGTTTCGTTGGAGCAACGCTGGTCCACCTGAATGGGATCATGAGGCCACGTGCTTCATGGTGTGGGTAAAGTGAGCAACCTCTGCAGAGTGTAAAATCTATTAGAATAGCCGACTCCACGGTATGGGACAGCCCGTCCAGACCTCAGAAGAGGGTCAACCATAACGGAGATAATAATGATGGAAGAACTCGCCTTGCATAGACATCAGATGATGTCAGGTATATGCCATCTTGGCCGTGGGGTGGCTATAAGAGGAGTGGTCGGATGGCCACATGATTTGGGTTGGATTTGGATCAGATTTAGATTGGATCATGAGTATTCCGAGGGTTGTGGGACAACCCGGAAGAGAGTAAGTTGGTATTCGACAGAGTATGTATTTTAAGCACCTAGTGTGATCATTGCCATGCTATGTTATGTAGATTATATGCTTGATCCATGCTATGACATGATTGATCCATGATTATCTGTTAACTCGATATTTAGAATAAATTCTTACAATTACATAGGGCTTGCTCTGTCATCTGCTTGCTTGGATGCTATGCAATTGGTTGTCTTGCGAATACATTCAAAGTACTCACATGGCCTTGCACGTGGCCAATTGTAGGACAAGGTCCGTTGTGCTAGATCGTAACCCAGCCAGTCTTGTGAGTTATGGAGCCCAGCAAGACACGTCGTTGGCGCTGAACGAAGACCTTTGCTGCCATTTAGTTAGCCTTGGAGCTATGGAATATTGTTGTAAGCAACAATATTGTAATAGCCCATTTCATATAATAAAGCCATTTTGTGGCTGGAATTGCTGTATCATGTCTTTGGCGTGCGCCAGGTCTTATCCTATTGATGCATGACGTATGTGGAAAATCATTAGTGTGGCAGTTGTGTCAGTTGGAGGCATAGGTAGCATGTTGGTAAGTGGGGCTATGAGGTTAGGTGCGAGATCTTAGAAGCCAGGGCGGCGTCCTAGGAAGGTAGATTGTGTGGATGGAAAAACTCCGGTGAACCCCATGACACTAGGTTGGTGACTCCCTTGATTATGTGGATGACAAGGTGCAGATATTCGGTGGTCCTCCTAGTGTTGCTACCGGCGTGGTTGCTAAACATTGATCCATATATGGAGGCCCAAATCCATCATGGTGGGCCTCTCATTATGGTGGGCTCGGTGAATATGATCCCCTACATGGTAAACCATAGGTCTCGAGCTAAAGCTCAGCACTTTGGCACTGGCACCTACAACACCTCCAGGGTGTCACATTCCCCGTGGGGGCGATGTCGTGGGTCTCCTTCCTCTCTATGTTTGTATTCCAATTTCCAGGTGAAAACGCATGTACATGCCTAAGGACTTGACAGTGACAAGATTGCATCAAATTCCTCCTAGAGGCAACTTCGGTGAGTGGGGGATCCCTCAACTGTGGCAGTGTTCTTCGCGGTGGCTTGGATAATTTCCTGAAGCTTCCTCGGCATTGGTGGTGGGCATCCTTGTTGGCTTCCTCCGTTATACTTGTATCAACATATTCCGGCCTCACGGTTCCTTCTACACCGGCAAAGGCGGGGCAGTTCAATCTTGAGAGGGAGAGCAGAGGGCCCTCTCCGGCGACAGTTTGGTGGAGACTTGGAGGGATAGTCTGGTGGTTTCTGCCGAGAGACGTGTGTCCAACGAGTGTTGGTTCTTACATTTTTTTCTAGTTGTGGTTCGGCCACTCTAGAGCCACTAGTAGAAAATAGGGCATTGGTTCGGGCGTCCTAATCCCATTAACCCTGGTTCGCCCACGAACCGGGACCAAAGGTGGCAACCGTCTAGGTTTGTGAGCCCAGGGGGCCGGCCGGGCCATGTGGGCCATTGGTCCCGGTTCGTTTGGCCCCTTTGGTCCCGGTTCCAGTCACGAACCGGGACCAATGCGCCTCGCTCCTGGCCCATGACCATTGGTCCCGGTTTGTGGATGGAACCAGGACCAAAGGGAGACCCATTGTCCCGGTTCCAGCCACGAACCGGGACCAATGGTCTGCCTATATAAACCCTCGCCCGCCGCTAGCAGAGCCGTGGAGTGATCTATTTTTCCAGGATAGCAGTGTTAGAGCTTTGTGGTGCTCTAGCTCACCTCCTATGCACCTGAGGTGTTCGATGAAATGCCTGAGCCACACTTAAGCTTTCTCCTCTCGAAGCTCCTTGTCCAACTTCATTTTCTTCAAGATTTGTCTAGGTTTTGCGGTCCGTCCTGTCCCGTCCCCATCCTGAAACCGCCGTCGATCGCCCGCACGTGGTGAGCCTCTTGATCTTATCTTCTTTCTAAAATAAAATATACTTACTCGTATGATTTTCTTACTTTTATTATTGTTTGTTATTATATAGTGTCATGGGTATGGTATCCGCCAACATCGGCCGTCGTCCAGTCGATGATTCAGATGTGGTATATTATCTTTTATAACTATTTCACACATCTAATGTCTATGATAATTAATTATGCCACCAACTTGACATAGATGTTTTTATCTATAGGAAGTAGTTGAACCAGCCAACTATGCAATTTTGCTCGACAAGTTAACTAAAGCTGAAAAAGAAATCGATCATTTGAAACAAAAATTTAAAAGAACTGAAGATTAGAAGATGTGATTGGAGTTGCATGTTGCTGATATCGTCGATGATCACAGGACCAAGATGGCTGCAATGCGCTTCAAGCTTAGAAAGATTAGAAAATATGCCATTGATAAAGAGGCTTGGTATCATTATGCCATTGGATCAATTGTTACCTTAGTTCTGATTATGATCGCATTTTTTGTTGCATTGAAATGTATTAAACAGTTTCAATGTATGGTTTAATTAGATGCTCTGGAGAGCTATATGTTGGTCAACGAGAGCTATGTATCTACTTTGGTTTTAATGTGATGATGAACTTCTATTAATTTCGTCACTTTTGTATTCCTGATGTTCTGTAATGGTTTTCGGCACACTTAATTATATATAATGCACGCAGAGGAATCGACAATGGATGTACGATAACAGACGCACCGATGAGTACATTAAGGGGGTGCATCATTTTCTCGAAGTGGCTGAGGCAAACAAGCATAATGGTTTTATGTGTTGTCCATGCCCTACATGTGGGAATTTGAAGTCTTACTCTAACCAGAAAATCCTTCACAGCCACCTGTTTGTGAAGGGTTTCATGCCACACTATAATGTTTGGACCAAGCACGGAGAAATAGGGGTTATGATGGAAGATGACAAAGAAGAAGAGGATGATGACAACTATGTGCCCCCTGAATATGGTGATGCTGCAACCGGGGAAGCTGAAGATCATGAGGAACTAGACGATGTGCCCGATGATGATCTTCGCCGGGTCGTTGTTGATGCAAAGAGACAGTGCGAAAGTGAAAAGGAGAAGCTGAAGTTCGATAACATGTTAGAGGATCACAAAAAAGGGTTGTACCCCAATTGCGAAGATGGCAACACAAAGCTCGGTACCACACTGGAATTGCTGTAGTGGAAGGCAGAGAATGGCGTACCTGACAAAGGATTTGAGAAGCTACTGAAAATATTGAAGAAGAAGCTTCCAAAGGATAACAAATTGCCCGACAGTACGTACGCAACAAAGAAGGTTGTATGCCCTCTAGGATTGGAGGTGCAGAAGATACATGCATGCCCTTATGACTGCATCCTGTACCGCGGTGAGTACGAGGAACGGAACGCATGCCCGGTATGCGGTGCATTGCGCTATAAGATCAGACGCGATGACCCTGGTGATGTTGAGGGCGAGCGCCCTAGGAAGAGGGTTGCTGCCAAGGTGATGTGGTATGCTCCTATAATACCATGGTTGAAACGTCTATTCAGAAACAAAGAGCATGCCAAGAATATGTGATGGCACACAGAGGACTATAAGAAAGACGGGAAGTTAAGAGCACCCGCTGATGGGTCGCACTGGAGAAAAATCGAGAGAAAGTACTAGAAGGAGTTTGCAGGTGACGCAAGAAGCGCATGGTTCGGTTTAAGTGTGGATGGCATTAATCCTTTTGGGGAGCAGAGAAGCAATCACAACACCTGGCCCATGACTCTATGTATCTATAACCTTCCTCCTTGGTTGTGCATGAAGCAGAAGTTCATTATGATGCCAGTTCTCATCCAAGGCCTTAAGCCACCCGGCAACGACATTTATGTGTACCTAAGGCCATTAGTTGAAGAACTTTTACAGCTGTGGAATGGAAACGGTGTACGCATGGGGGATGAGCACAAACAGGAGGATTTTGACCTGCATGCGTTGCTGTTTGTAACCATCAATGATTGGCCTGCTCTGAGTAACCTTTCAGGATAGACAAACAAGGGATACCACGCATGCATGCACTGTTTACATGACATTGAAAGTATATACCTGGAGAATTGCAGGAAGAATGTGTACCTAGGGCATCGTCGATTTCTTCCGACCAACCATCAATGTCGAAAGAAAGGCAAACATTTCAAAGGCGAGGCAGAGCACCGGAAGAAGTCCGCCATCCTACCGGTGATCACATACTTGCTATGGTCAATGATTTACATGTAATCTTTGGAAAGGGTCCCGGCGGACAATTTGTTCCGAATGTCGCCGAGGGACGCGCACCCATCTGGAAGAAGAAATCTATATTTTGGGACCTAACCTACTGGAAAGACCTAGAGGTCCGCTCTGTAATCGACGTGATGCACGTGACGAAGAATCTTTGCGTGAACCTGCCAGGCTTCTTGGTTGTGTATGGGAAGACAAAAGATACACCGGAGGAACGGGAGGACCAGCAATGTGTTCACCAAAAAGACGGCATGCCTCCAAAGCAGTATGAAGGTCCTGCCAGCTATGCTCTTACCAAAGAAGAGAAGGAAATCTTCTTTGAATGCCTGCTCAATATGAAGGTCCCGTATGGCTTCTTGTCGAATATAAAGGGAATAATAAATATGGCAGAGAAAAAGTTCCAGAACCTAAAGTCTCATGACTGCCACGTGATTATGATGCAACTGCTTCCGGTTGCATTGAGGGGCTTCTACCGGAAAACGTTCGATTAGCCATTGTGAAGCTATGTGCATTCCTCAATGCAATCTCTCAGAAGGTGATCGATCCAGAAATCCTACCAAGGGTAAGAAGTGATGTGGCGCAATGTCTTGTTAGTTTCGAGCTGGTGTTCCCACCATCCTTCTTCAATATGATGACACACGTTCTAGTTCATCTAGTCGACGAGATTGTCGTTCTCGGCCCTGTATTTCTACACATTATGTTCCCCTTTGAGAGGTTCATGGGAGTCCTAAAGAAATATGTCCGTAACCGCGCTAGGCCAAAAGGAAGCATCTCCATGGGCCTTCAAGCAGAGGATATCATTGGGTTTTGTGTTGACTTCATTCTTGACCTTAAGAAGATTGGTCTCCCTCAATTGCGATATGAGGGGAGACTGACTAGAAAAGGCATTCTAGGAGCGAAGTCAATAATATGTGGGGACGGGCATTCTTGGCCTCAAGCACACTACCCCGTTCTACAGAATTCTACCTCGGCGACTCCATATGCTCTTGAACACAAGAACATTCTGCACTCCAAACACCCAGAGCAGTGTGACGACTGGATTACATGTGAACACATCAAGAGTTTTGGCAGTTTGTTGCAAACACGTCTCAGGTGTGACAAGACTGTTTTTGATGAGTAGTACTTGTTGGCCAAGAGACCATCTTTGACTGTATTGACTTACAAAGGGTACGGGATAAATGGGAATACATTTTACATGATCGCCCAAGATCAAAGGAGCACCAACAAAAACAGCGGTGTCCGCTTTGATGCAGCAACGACCAATGGGAAGGTCAACACATATTATCGTTACATAGAGGAGATATGGGAACTTGACTATGGACATGATTTGAAGGTCCCTTTGTTTCAATGCAAATGGGTCAATCTTACAAGAGGCGGGGTACAGGTAGACCCGCATTGCGGAATGACAACAGTGGATCTCAACAATCTTGGTTACACAGACGAACCATTCGTCCTAGCCAATGATGTGGCGCAGGTTTTCTATGTTAAGGACATGTCTACCAAACTGAGAAAAAGAAAAGATAACGAAGCGAATACATCATACGGTGAGACAAAGCATCACATAGTTCTTTCAGGCAAAAGAGACATCGTGGGATTGGAGGGCAAGACCGACATGTCTGAAGATTATGAAAAGTTTCAGGAAATTCCTCCCTTCAAAGTCAAGGCTGACCCAAGCACCCTGTTAAACAATGAAGATTATCCATGGTTACGGCGCAATAAGCAAAGGACATAAGCGAAGAAAAAGTGAAGACTTTCTCTCCAAAACTATTATGATGATGCCTTTGATCTAGAATATCACTGCAGTTACATGTGAAGAAATGAAATGTCTTTTGTAACAGACGAGTTTCCGTCCGAAACCTTGATACTTCGATAGAGACTGTCCGTTTTGTACATGAACTGCATCCTGCTCTTATCGTAACCCTCTCAACTTTTAATAACATGCTATGAGGGTGAAATGATGATACCATGCCAACTTTCAACCTTTTCAGAGTTCATTTGAAGTGCTTTTCAATTTCAGAGTTCATTTGAAAAATAGCAAATGAAGTCAAAAAAGGGTTGAAAAGGGACGATGTGGCTTTGAATGGTGCATATTGAATTCAAAAAAAGTCTTGAATTCAAATATGTTTCAAAAATTGAAATCCTTTTGTAACACACGTGTTTTCGTGCGAAACCCTGATACTTCGAAAGAGATTTCCCATTTTGTACATGAAGTGCATTTAGTTTTTGCCGTAACCCTCTCAACTTTTTAGCAAATGCTATGTGGGTGAAATGATGGTACCATGCCAAGTTTCAACCATTTCAGAGTTTATTTGTAGTGCTTTTTAATTCAGGGTCATTTTAGCTCAAAATAAATGCTGAAATGCATGAAAAAAGCAAATGAAGTCAGAAAGGGGTTGAAAAGGGATGATGTGGATTTGAATGGTGCACATTGAATGCAAAAAAATTCTTGAGTTCAAATATTTATAAAAAAATTGAAATCATTTTGTAACACACATGTTTTCGTTCGATAAAAGTTATATAACTAAACTTGATATTATATACAATTCATGCAACTAAAATTATCAAAGTTATTTTTGTTAAAAAATTAATAGCAAAAAGAATATTCATAAAGTATTTGTTGTTAACAACTTTTAGTATGCAAAGAAATAACATAAAAAATTGCAAAAGTGAAAATAGATGCGCTTATAGGGAAATTCAACCTAAATTCAAAGTG
This sequence comes from Hordeum marinum, assembly GCA_022496015.1. Lineage (NCBI taxonomy): Eukaryota > Viridiplantae > Streptophyta > Magnoliopsida > Poales > Poaceae > Hordeum > Hordeum marinum. Next base: position 39,953 of record JAAAWK010000532.1, read on the forward strand.
CTAGTTAGGCGCCTAACTACCATTTTGAATTTAGGTCGAATTTCCTGTATAAGGGCATCTATTTTCAGTATGAGAGGAGCTTAGCGTAGCAGCCACGACGGGGCTTATAAACAGGTTCGGGCAACCTTCTCTTGGCGAGGTGGGACTAAACTCCCACCACACCGCTCTGCAAGGCCATTGGTCCCGGTTGGTGGCACCAACCGGGACTAATACAACCCTTTAGTCCCGGTTGGTGCCACCAACCGGGACCAAAGGTGACTGTTTCCCACCCTTTGGGCTGACGAAAAGGGACCCTTGGTCCCGGTTCGTGGCACCAACCGGGACCAATGCCACCCTTTGGTCCCGGTTCGTGCCACCAACCGGGACAAAAGCCCTGAAGGCCAGATCCCACCCATGCTGTCAGGCTGCCCGAATCTCGCGCGCTCTCCGTCGCCGTCGCCGTCGCCACCGTCCTTGACCTCCCCGATCTTGCTCCGACCGCCCCGCCCTACGCCACCCCGCTCCGGCCACCCTGCCCCATGTCAGTCACCCCGCGCCGGCCGCCACGCCCCGCGCTAGCCGCCCCGCCCCGCTCCGGTGACTGCTCCGCCCCGCTCCGGCCACATCCCCCTCCCCTATACGTGAGGATGATTTTTTTTCTATGCATATATATGTGTGTATGATGGTTTTTGTTCATATATATGTGTGTATGATGTTTTTTGTTCATATATATACGTATATCATGTTTTTTATTCATATATATGTGTGTATGATGTTTTTTGTTCATATATATGTGTGTATGATGATATATGATGATATATATGTGTGTATGAAAATAGTCGGCATTTATTTAAAAAACAGAAAAAGTTGTTACCGCCGCCGCGTGATGATATGCATCACGTTTTGTTACCGCCGCCGCGTGATGATATGTCCGGCCGACATTTTTTTGTTCATATAGAAAACTCCAATAATTTCGACATGAGGGGGGACGTCGATCAACCCCCTCTCGCCCGACCAACTCTCGAGTCCGCCTAAACCGGGACTGGAAAAGCGTTGTCAATCTCCTACCCCCGCTCGCCCCTACCCGACAAATTCTCGAGGCCACCCAAACCACTAGAAGAAAACTCCAGTAACTTCAATCAACCCCCTCTCGCCCGACCAACTCTCGAGTCCGCCTAAACCGGGACTGAAAAAGCATTGTCGATCTCCTACCCCCTCTCGCCCCTACCCGACAAACTCTTGAGGCCACCCAAACCACTAGAAGAAAACTCCAGTAACTTTGATCAACCCCCTCTCACCCAACCAACTCTCGAGTCTGCCTAAACCGGGACTGAAAAAGCGTTGTCGATCTCCTACCCCCTCTCGCCCCTACCCGACAAACTCTAGAAGCCACCCAAACCAGTAGAAGAAAACTCTGGTAACTTCGATCAACCCCCTCTCGCCCGACCAAACCCTAGAAGCTTTGCCAAGGCCACCCAATCCCTAAAAGTGTTGCCGAGGCCACCCAAACCCTAGAAGCATCGAGGCCACCCAATCCCTAGAAGCGTTGTCGAGGCCACCCCAAACCATGAAGCATCGAGGCCACTAATATGATCCCTTGTCTATGTTTGCCACTAACTAATATATCCATCTCTCATGTTTGTATATTAATTGCCATGTTGTAATATTTGCAGAAACCATGGATCCAACCATGGATCCAAACATGAACAGAGACTTTCAAGGAGAAGAGTTGTTGGGGGACATGATCCGTGGCGGAGGTGATATCTTCTCATTAATCAATTTTGACACAAAAGAGCTAGGACATGATGATGACGGCTCCGGTCACCGAATGCTGAAGGAAGAAGGAGACAATGATGACGGCTCTGGTGACCGAGAGCCGGAGGAAGAAGGAGACCATGATGACGGCTCCGGTGACTGAACAGAGGGAGCTGTTGCAAAGTTGTCTGGCGAGGTATGTATATTAATTAAGCCTCTGCTGACTAATTGATGCATTAACTGTTTTGGTATGTACATATATTAACTCATATTTCTTCTTTTATATAGCCCTCTGGATCGAGCCAAACTTCGGTAATGAGATGAGACCCAAAGAAAAGGTTGTGCAAGGAAGAAAGGTTCACGATCACCTTAATCGCGAACAATGGCCAACCAATTGAACCGAAGAAGACCAAGGATGCATTTTCTGCTCAGTGTGGAGCTATTGTCAGGGACAGCATCCCGATCAACATCTAGCAATGGAATGAGCCGGCTAAGAACGCTAAGAACTACGACCCTCAAGTTTCTTATGTCATCGATAGACAGAAAGAAGATCTTTGGAAGGCCCTGAAGGCAAATTTCACCCTACCGCCAGAGGAGGATGAGAGTAATCGAGTTATAGAGCCACTGGTCATGTTGTGTGCTCTTAAAAAGATGGAAGATCTTTTCACGAGGTGGAAGAATGAGTTGAAAGCTAAGTTTGTCAACTAAGAGAAGAATCCAGTATTTGTCGGCCGATATGCGGGGATAAGAGATCAATGGGACACATTCGTGACCTACAAGACTTCTGAAAAGAGTAAGAAAATGTTAGCGATAAACAAGAAAAATGCTAAGAAGAAGCAGTATCACCATCGCACGGGGTCAGGTGGCTACCTCAGAGCCCGGCCATTGTGGGCCAAATGGGAGGATGACCTGCGAGCTAAAGATGTCGAACCAGAGACAGGGAACTGGCCAGACTGTTCAAGGACTTGGTTCTTCGGGGTTGGGGGAACTTTGGACCCTGAAACAGGGAAGTGCGTTTGGACGAACGAGCAACTTGGAATACCAGTCAAGAAGCTTAAGCAAGTTATCAAGGAAGGGCTGGAAGGGAGGTTCATTCCCAATAGAGAGAAGGACGAGCTGACTGAGGCCCTTGGGAATCCCGAGCACCCTAGACGAACACGAGGCACGCTAGGCTCCGTTTCATGGAAGCTTGGGTTTCCCGACGCAGGCGGTTACAAAAGCCGGGAGAGGAAGAGGAAACAGGAGCTGAGCATTGTGCAGGAGCTCAATGCAAGAGTACGAAGGCTAGAGGAAGAAATTATGAGCTAGCGAGCTCCCGACTAGCAACTTGATCAGGGGCACAAAGCTACCCCGCCATCTCTGCGGAGAAGCAGCATGGCTTCCATGGAGTTCCTTCAGCAGCCTGACTTCATGGCTCCTAGCTACCCCGTGGATGCTATCACAGATGGCCAACATTGCGATCTTATGATGAAATGTGTTAACCTCACCTTCAAGGCGGCTGACGGCTTTGTTGCACCTCCTCGAACCGACGGAACTTTTCACCACGGTCAGATTCCACGTGACTTTGATGTTGTGCAAGTGGATGAAATAATGGGGGGATTTGAGGAGCTCCAGCTTGACCACCCCACAGGTGAAGGGGAGACTCAGTTGAGATTTTCTCTAAGGAGTACATGTCTATGGCGGAAGGAGCACATCAAGCTTCTGAACTGGACGCCTCCGCCTCCTCCTCCTCCTCCTCCTCCTCCTCCAGCGAGTGATGAAGGCACTCATCCTCCTCCTCCTCCGGCGAGGGATCAAGGCACTCCGCCTCCTCCTCCTCCGGTGAGTGATGAAGGCACTCATCCTCCTCCTCCTCCTCCGGCGAGGGATCAAGGCACTCCGCCTCCTCCTTCGTCTCGTCCGGCACGTGAAGTCGACGATCAAGGCACTTCGCCTCCTCCTTCGCCTCCTCCGACGCGTTCGAGCAGTCCACCTCCTCCTCCACATCCTCAACAATGACGGAAGACAGCTGCCGCCGCTCCTCCTCCTCCTCCTCCTCCTCCGGCGCGTTGGAGCACTCCGCCTCCTCCTCCGCCTCGTAAGCAACGACGGAAGAGAGACGCCGTCGCTCCGACTACTAGCAGTACAGCCAGTGGCGGGAGGCCATACGAATACGGTCCTAAGTCTCTCAAGCCAATGGAAAAGTTGCCATACGAGAGGACCGCGGAGGAAACTGCGAAGATCTCTCAAGACCAAGTGAGGGCCCATTTTGGAAAGAAATATCCACCTCCAAAGCAGATGATAGATCCAGTGGCAGCGAAGCGCACTGTCGAGGCCCTGAAGCGACCACCACCGCCTCCGCTGGATACCAACTATGTCCACGGTACTAAAAAGGCATATAAAAATGCGTTGCGAACGTGAACTACTTCCAGCGATGACAGGTTAGCAAAACGAAGAAGTGGGAAAAAATCCCCAGCTCGGCGAACAAGCTAACCAATTGTGCCCCCCGCTGAATGTGTCTACCAATATCGCCGTTGATCATCCGGGGATGGTGCCCGGTACCAATCCTGCTGATTACATGAGCGATGATGTACTATTTGAGCCGTTGGAGGTGGACGATTTCAAATACCGGTACGGGAAGCCTCTCGTCAAAGATGGAAGTCCTCCTCTAGGAACGATGATGAGACAATTGCATAATTGGTACATGAAAACCTGCAGCGGGTTTGGGATAGATTGTTTGATGATGAGTATTAAAGAGAAGCATGACTTCTTTGGCCAGGAGGTGATTCATGTTGAATTTGACGAGCTTTTCTAGTTTTACAATCAAAAGGACATCAACATACAAATCATGACTTGCTACTGTTTGTAAGTACTTCTGTAATTAAGTCTCTCTATATATAGCTCACCTCTTTCATTGCATGTAAATTGTTGGAAATATGCCCTAGAGGCAATAATAAATTAGTTATTATCATATTTCCTTGTTCATGATAATTGTTTATTATCCATGCTATAATTGTATTGATCAGGGACTTAGATGCATGTGTGGATACATAGACAAAACCATGTCCCTGGTATGCCTCTAATAGACTAGCTCGTTGATCAAAGATGGTTAAGGTTTCCTAGCCATGGACATGAGATGTCATTTGATAAGGGGATCACATCATTGGGAGAATGGTGTGATGGACAAGACCCAAACTACAAATGTAGCGTATGATCGTGTCAGTTTAATGCTACTATTTTTTGCATGTCAAGTATCTGTTCCTATGACCATGAGATCATGCAACTCACTGACACCGGAGGAGTGCCTTGTGTGTATCAAACGACGCAACGTAACGGGGTGACTATAAAGGTGCTCTACAGGTATCTCCGAGGGTGTCTGTCGGGTTGGCATGGATCAAGACTGGGATTTGTTACTCCGTGTGACGGAGAGGTATCTCAGGGCCCACTTGGTAATACAACATCACAATAAGCCTTGCAGGCAATGTGACCAACTGTTAGCCACGGAATCTTGTATTATGGAACGAGTAATGAGACTTGGCGGTAACGAGGTTGAACTAGGTATAGAGATACCGATGATCGAATCTCGGGCAAGTAACATACCCAAGAACAAAGCGAACATCATACGGGATTAACTGAATCTTTGACATAGAGGTTCGACCGATAAAGATCTTCGTAGAATATGTAGGAACCAATATGGGCATCCAGGTCCCGCTATTGGTTATTGACCGTAGAGGTGTCTTAGTCATGTCTACATAGTTCTCGAACCCGTAGGGTCTGCACACTTAAGGTTTGGTGATGTTTCAGTAGTATAGAGTTATGTATGGTGGTGACCGAAGGTTGTTCGGAGTCCCGGATGAGATCCCGGACATCACGAGGAGCTTCGGAATGGTCCAGAGGTAAAGATTTATATATAGGAAGTCCTATTTTGGTCGCCGGAAAAGTTTCGGGCTCATCGGTAGTGTACCGGGAGTGCCGGTAGTGTACCGGGAGACCATCGGGAGGGGTATTTCGACCCAATTGGCTACATGGGCTGTGGGAGAGTAAATACCATCCCTTAGTGGGCTGGTGGAAGTCCCACACAAGGCCCAGGTGGCTGGAAAGAAAAGCCCAAAGAGAAAAAGGGTGGAAAAAGGCAAAAAGGCAAAAATAAGGAGGAGTCCTAGTCCTACTAGGATTGGAGGAGGAATCCTCCAATCCTCCTTGGTTCAGCCGACCCAAGGTCTGGCTCCTTGGGAGCCAAGCCTCCTCATCCTCTCCTCCTATATATACTAGAGGGTTTTAGGGTTTTGGCACCAGAATTTCAGCCACGTGCTACCCGTTCCTCCAGTGCATAGTTTCTCCTCTAGATCGGATTCCTCCAGCGAAGCCCTACCGGAATAGCTCCACCACCATCGCCGGAGCGCCGTCACACTGCTGGAGAACTCTTCTACCTCTCCGCTCCCTCTTGCTGGATCAACAAGGCGGAGATCATCATCAAGCTGTACGTGTGCCGAACGTGGAGGTGTCGTCAGTTCGGCGCTAGATCGGAAGGACCGTGATCAAGATTGCAAGATGGATCGTGATGAGATCGCAGGAAGGATCGTGATGAGTTCGTGGGACGGATCGTGATGAGTTCTCGGGACGGATCGTGATTGGATCGCGGGACGGATCATGAGGAGATCGCGGGACGCTCAGCGATTTGGATCGCGATGACGTTCAACTACACCAACCGCGTTTCTTAACGCTTCCCGCTTAGCGATCTACAAGGGTATGTAGATCCACTCTCCCTCTCGTAGATTCTCATCACCATGGATAGATCTTGCATGTGTGTAGGAATTTTTTTGTTTCCCATGCAACGTTCCCCAACAGTGGCATCATGAGCTAGGTCTATGTGTAGATGAGATCTCGAGTAGAACAGAAAGTGTTTGTGGGCGTTGATGCTTAGATTGCTTCCTCCCTTGGTCGTGTTTTGGTTCAGCGGTATTGTGAGATGAAGCGTCCCGGACCAACATTACTCATACGCTTACAAGAGACCGGTTCCCTCAACTGCAACTTGTTGCATAGATGGCTTGCGGGTGCCAGTTTCTCTCACTTTAGTTGGATCGGAGTCGAAAAAGGCGGTCCTTGAGAAGGTTGAAAAGAAACAAGTGTATCACCGTTGTGGTTTTTGCGTAGATGAGAATTGTTCTTGCTAGATACCCGTAGCAGCCACATAAAACATGCAACAACAATTAGAGGATGTCTAACTTGTTTTTGCAGGGTATGTTGTGATGTGATATGGCCAATTACATGATGTGATATATGTGATGTATGAGATGATCATGTTATGTATAGATTATCACGACTTGCATGTCGATGAGTACGGCAACCGACAGGAGCCATAGGGTCATCTTTAGTTATTGTATGACCTGCGTGTCAATCATTAAGCGCTATGTAATGCTTTACTTTATCACTAAATGGTAGCAATATTAGTAGAAGCATGTTGTGCATGACAACCCCGATGGCGACACGTTGATGGAGACCAAGATGATGGAGATCATGGTGTCGTGCCGGTGACGATGGAGATCATGCCGGTGCTTTCTATATGGAGATCGAAAGCACAAGTTCATGGCCATATCATGTCACTTATGATTTGCATGTGATGTTAATCCTTTTATGCACCTTGTTTTGCTTAGGATGACGGTAGTATTATAAGGTGATCCCTCACTTAAATTTCAAGACGAATTGTGTTCTCCCCGAGTGTGCACCGTTGTGAAAGTTCGTTGTGTCGAGACACCACGTGATGATCGGGTGTGATAGACTCTACGTTCACATACAACGGGTGCAAGTCAGTGTTGCACATGCAGAACACTCGGGTTAGACTTGACGAGCGTAGCATGTACAGACATGGCCTCGGAACACAAGAGATCGAAAAGGGCGAACATGATTCATATAGTAGATATGACAAACATGATGATGTTCACCATTGAAGCCACCTCAACTCACGTGATGATCGGACTTGAGTTGGTGAATTTGGATCATGTATCACTCGAATGACCGGAGGGATGTTAATTTGATTGGGAGTTCTTTAGTAATATGATTAATTGAACTCATTATCATGAACATAGTCAATAGAGTCTTTGCAAAATTATGTTGTAGATTACTAGCTCACGCTGTAGCTCCCTTGAATTTTTATATGTTCCTAGAGAAATAGAGTTGAAAGATGATGGTAGCAATATTGCGGACTGGCTCCGTGATCTGAGGATTGTCCTCGTTGCTGCACAGAAGGCTTATGTCCTTAATGCACCGCTCGGTGCGCCAATCCCTCTAGCGTCATCTGTAGATGTTGTGAACATCTGACAGGCATGTTTTGATGACTACTTGATAGTTTAGTGCGTCATGCATTACGGCTTAGAATTGAGGCTCCGAAACGTTTTGAACGTCCCAGAACATATGAGATGTTCTAAGAGCTAAAATTAGGATCTCAGGCTCGTGCCCGTGTTGCGAGATATGAGATCTCCAACAAGATTCTTTGCATGCAAGATGAAAGAGAATAGCTCAACGTTGAGCATGTGCTTAGATTGTCTGGGTGCTACAATCGCTTGAATCGAGTGGGAGTTGATCTTCCACATAAGATAGTGATTGATATAGTTCTCCAAGTCACTGTCACTAAGCTACTAGAACTTGGTGATGAACTATAAAATGCCAGGGATAGAAATAATGATCCTGAGCTGTTCGCGATGTTTGACACCGTGAAGGTAGAAATCAAGAAGGAGCGTCAAGTGTTGATGGTTTGTCAAACCACTAGTTTCGAGAAGGGTAAGAGCAAGGAGGGAAACTTCATGGATAGCAAGTCAGTTGCTGCTCCAGTGAAGCAACCCAAAGTCTAACCCAAACCCAAGACTAAGTGCTTCGATTATAAGGAGAGCGGTCGCTGAAGCGGAACAACCCTAGATACTTGGTAGATAAGAAGGCTGGCAACGTCAAAAGAAGTATATTTGATATACGTGTTAACGATGGCGAGTACTCCTAGTAGCACCTGGGTACTGGATACCGGTTCGGTTGCTAAATGTTAGTAACTTGAAATAAAAGCTACGGAATAAATGGAGAACTACCTAGGGGTGAGGTGACGATGTGTGTTGGAAATGTTTCCAAGGTTGATGTGATCGACATCGCACACTCTCTCTACCTTCGGGATTAGTGACGAACCTAAATAAATGTTATTTGGTGTTTTGAATTGAGCATGAACGTGATTAGATCGTGTTTATTGCAACACGGTTATTGATTTATGTTAGAGAATAATTGTTATTCTGTTTACATGAATAATACCTTCAATGGTCATGCACCTAGTGAGAATGGTTTGTTGAATCTTGATCGTAGTAATACACATGTTCATAACATTGATGCCAAAAGATACAAAGTTAATAAAGATAGTACCACATACTTGTGGCATTGCCACTAAATGTCATGTTGGTATAAAGCGCATGAAGAAACTCCATGCTTATGGATCTTTGGACTCATTCGATTTCGAATCGGTTGAGACATGCGAACCATGCCTCTTGGGCGAGATGACTAAGGACCCCGTTTTCTAGATGGATGGAGCGGGCAAGTGATTTATTGGAAATGATACATGTTGATGTATGCAATCCAATGAGTCTTGTAGCGTGCAGTGGATATCGTTATTTTCTTACCTTCACTGATGATTTGAGTAGATATAGTGTATATTTACTTAATGAAACACAAGTCTGAATCGTTTGAAAGGTCAAGCAAATTCAGAGTCAAGTTTAAGATCATCGTGACAAGAAGATAAAAACGTATGCGATATGATCGTGGAGGTGAATATCTGAGTTACGAGTTTGGCATACAACTTTAGACAATGTGAAAGTTGTTTCACAACTCACGCCACCTGGAACACCATAGTGTGATGGTGTGTCCGAATGTCATAGTCGTACTCTATTGGATATGGTGTGTGCTATGATGTCTCTTATTGTTTTGCTACTATAATTTTGGGGTTATGCATTAGAGACAACTACATTCACTTTAAATAGGGCACCACCTAATCCATTGAGATGACACCATGTGAATTAGGGTTTGATAGAAACCCAAGCTGTCATTTCTCAATGTTTGGGGCTGCGACGCTTGTGTGGAAAATGTTTTCACCGAATGAGCTCTAACCCAAATCGAACAAATGCATCTTCATAGAATAGTTGGGTGAACCTTCTATCTCAGATCCAAGCATAAAATGTTTGTTGCTAATATGGGTCCTTTCTCGAGAAAGATTTTCTCTCGAAAGAATTGAGTGGGAGGAAGATAGAACTTGATGAGGTTGTTGAACCTTTGTTCAACCAAAGAGTAGCGCAGCGCAGGAAGATGTTTCTGTGAAGCCTACGTTAGTTGAAGAGGAAGTTAATGACGATGATCATGAAGCTTCGGATCAAGTTACTATCGAACCTCGTAGGTCGACAAGGATGTGTACTGCTCCTGAGCGGTACGACAACCCTATCTTGGAGGTCAGGTTGTTGGACAACGATGAACCTACGAGCTGTGGAGAAGCGATGATGGACCCGGATTTCGACAAATGGTTAGAGACCATGAAATCCAAGAAAGGATCCATGTATGAAAACCAAGTATAGACTTTGGTAGACTTGCTCGTTGGACGGCAGGTCATCGAGTATAAATGGACCTTTGAGATGATGACAGACGCTGATGGTAAATGTCACCATTTATAGAGCTCAACTTGTCGCAAAGAAGTTTCTGACAAGTTCAAGGAGTTGACTGCGATGAGACTTTCTCACTCGTAGCGATGCTAAAGTCTGTTGGAATTATGTTAGCAGTTGCTGCATTTTTCAATTATGAAATCTGGCAGATGGATGTCAAAACATCCTTTCCTTCCTTAAGGAAAGGTCGTATGAGATACAACCAGAAGGTTTTGTCAGTCCTAAGGATGCTAAAAGGTGTGCAAGCTTTAGTGATCCTTCTATGAACTGAAGCAAGCATCTCAGAGTTAGAATATACACTTTGATGAGGTGATCAAAGGTTTTGAGTCTATACAAAGTTTATGAGAAACTTGTATTTACAATAAAGTGAGTGGGAGCACTATAGAGTTTCTGGTGAGCATATGTGGTTGACATATTGTTGATCGGAAATGATGTAGAATTTCTGGAAAGCATAAATGGTTGTTTGAAAAGAGTTTTTCAAAGGAAGACTTGGATAAAGCTACCTAATTGTTGAGCATCAAGATCTATAGAGATAGATCAAGATGCTTGATGAGACTTTCAATGAGTACATACCTTGACAAGATTTTGAAAGAGTTCAAAATGGATTAGTTAGAGAAAGAGTTCTCGCCTGATTTGTAAGGAGTGAAGTTGAGTGAGACTCAAAGCTTGACAACGGCGGAAGAAAGAGAAAAAGGATGAACGTCGTCCCCTATGCCTTAGCCATAGGCTCTATATTATGCCATGTTGTGTACCTCACCTGGTGTGTGCCTTGCTATGAGTCTGTCAAGGGTTACAAAAGTGATCCTGGAGTGGATCATTGGACAGCGGTCAGGATTATGATAAAGAGTTCGTCGTAAAGAGTTACGTCGATGCAAGCTTTAACACCAATCCGGATGACTCGTAGTAGCAATCTGGATACGTATAGTGGAGCAGCCACTTGGAATAGTACCAAGTAGACTCGTAGTAGCAGTGTTTACGGTTTGACATAGAGATTTGCAAAGTACACACGAATCTGAATGTCGCAGACCCATTCACTATAAGACCTCTCTCACATGCAAAGCATGATCGAGCCCCAGAACTCATTGGGTGTTAGATTCATAAAAATGCGAATAACATGGTGATGTGAACTAGATCATATTTCCTTGTTCATGATAATCATTTATTATCCATGCTATAATTGTATTGATCGGAGACTTAGATGCATGTGTGGTACATAGCCAAAACCATGTCCCTAGTATGCCTCTAATAGACTAGCTCATTGATCAAATATGGTTAAGGTTTCCTAGCCATGGACATGAGATGTCATTTGATAATGGGATCACATCATTGGGAGAATGGTGTGATGGACAAGACCCAAACTACAAACGTAGCATATGATCGTGTCAGTTTAATGCTATTGTTTTCTGCATGTCAAGTATTTGTTCCTATGACCATGAGATCATGCAACTCACTGACACCGGAGGAGTGCCTTGTGTGTATCAAACGTCGCAACGTAACTGGGTGACTATAAAGGTGCTCTACAGGTATATCCGAGGGTGTTTGTCGGGTTGGCATGGATCAAGACTGTGATTTGTTACTCCGTGTGACGGAGAGGTATCTCAGGGCCCACTCGGTAATACAACATCACAATAAGCCTTGCAAGCAATGTGACTAAGTGTGAGCCACAGGATCTTGTATTACGGAACGAGTAAAGAGACTTGCCGGTAACAAGGTTGAACTAGGTATGGAGATACCGACGATCGAATCTCGGGCAAGTAACATACCGAAGAACGAAGGGAACATCATACGGGATTAACTGAATCCTTGGCATAGAGGTTCGACCGATAAAGATCTTCGTAGAATATGTAGGAACCAATATGAGCATTCAGGTCCCGCTATTGGTTATTGACCGTAGAAGTGTCTCGGTCATGTCTACATAGTTCTCGAACCCGTAGGGTCTGCACACTTACGGTTCGGTGACGTTTCCGTAGTATAGAGTTATGTATAGTGGTGACCGAAGGTTGTTCGGAGTCCCGGATGAGATCCTGGACGTCATGAGGATCTCCGAAATGGTCCGGAGGTAAAGATTGATATATAGGAAGTCCTATTTTGGTCGCCGGAAAAGTTTCGGGCTCATCGGTAGTGTACCGGGAGTGCCGGTAGTGTACCAGGAGACCATCGGGAGGGGTACTTCGACCCAAGAGGCTACATGGGCTGTGGGAGAGTAAATACCAGCCCTTAGTGGTCTGGTGGAAGTCCCACACAAGGCCCAGGGGGCTGGAAAGAAAAGCCCAAAGAGAAAAAGGGTGGAAAAAGGCAAAAAGGCAAAAATAAGGAGGAGTAGTTCTACTAGGATTGGAGGAGGAATCCTCCAATCCTCCTTGGCTAGGCTGACCCAAGGGCTGGATCCTTGGGAGCCAAGTTTCCTACTCCTCTCCTCCTATATATACTAGAGGGTTTTAGGGTTTTGGCACCAGAATTTCAGCCACGTGCTACCCGTTCCTCCAATGCATAGTTTCTCCTCTAGATCGGATTTCTGCAGTGCTTAGGCAAAGCCCTGCCGGAATAGCTCCACCACGATCGCCGGAGCGCCATTATGCTGCCGGAGAACTCTTCTACCTCTCTGCTCCCTCTTGCTGGATCAAGAAGGCAGAGATCGTCATCGAGCTGTACGTGTGCTAAACGCGGAGGTGCCGTCCGTTCGGCACTAGATCGGAAGGACCGTGATCAAGATTGCGAGATGGATCATGATGAGATCGCGGGATGGATCATGATGAGTTCGCAGGACGGATCGTGATGAGTTTGCGGGACGGATCATGATTGGATCGCGGGATGGATCGTGATGAGATCCCGGGACGCTTGGCGATTTGGATCGCGAAGACGTTCGACCACACCAACCGCGTTTCTTAACGCTTCCCGCTTAGTGATCTACCAGGGTATGTAGATCCACTCTCCCTCTCGTAGATGCTCATCACCATGGATAGATCTTGCATGTGCATAGGAAATTTTTTGTTTCCCATGCAACGTTCCCCAACATATATATATATATATAATTATCCTCATCACTATATTATGCAGATTAAAGATCGTCGAATGCAGAAAAGCAGAAATGTATGACATTGGGTTCAGTAACCCAAATATCATACATGAAGTGACGGTACAAATGTATCCCAAACAAACCAAGGAGAACTTGCTAGAATCGATGCTTAAAAAATCAAAACAAAGACAAAATACTCCTTCCTTACAACTTCAAGTGAGTGTTACTATCTTGTGCATATTCAGTTTCTCCCTTATTACTCGAGGGTATAGTAATGTAATTGATGAGCTATGGCATGTGTGCGCAGCCACCACTTTATTCTACTAGAGATTAAGGTTGACCGGGGAGTAGTAACCGTCTTAGACTCGAGACGAAATAAACCCGAGTTGTATGCGAACCTGACTGAAATGCTCCAGAGGTAAGTTTAATCGATCATTATCGCATCATATTGGCAACTTTGTTCATTTGCTGATATATATCAAGTAATTATTTTCTTTGTCTGGTAGGGTTTGGAAAGATTTTACCCAAATTGGTCTCGGACTGCCTACCGAGCTGAAATTTAGACACCTGAAAGTAAGTAATATATACTACCTAGTTCCGCCCATCTCCCATTGATTCTAGCTAGTTTCATCAATATATACCATTTAGCATGATTGCTTATCAGTTTGATTGACCTCTAATTCTCGTATAGTGCTTGTTTCAGGAACAAGGGACTAGTTTTTGTGGATACTACATTTGCGAGTTCATCTACAACGCAACGAATCCTAATAAGCGGGGCTACACTGAAAACGATATGAAGTGCGTAAGCAAAAATGTTCACAATTTTATTTTATTACCATCATTTGTGTTGAGTTTCATTCATATACATGTATTGACCCTCTTCTTCAATTTAGATGTGGCGGATGCAGGATGAACTCGTACCACAAGATCGCATACGAGCAATACAAGAGGAATTGGCGGGATTCTTTATTGACCACGTCATCAATAAAGCCGTAGAATACCATATGGAACTTGAAATTAGATGTTAGAGATTGTAACATAGGATAGATATATGAAAACTTGTTGTTTGACCAATCTCTCGGAGAAGGAGGAGGTCGATCACTTCTCTCTGTATATGTTCATGACGATCTTGTGTACTTAATGGTTTTCCTTCATTTTCTTACTAACTAGCGTGTCGCGAGTTCTCTCTATACGTATAGTATGTAGCGTCGCGACCAAGCACGGAGATAAGAGAGGTCACTTCTCTCTATTAGCTAGCTAACAAAATATATGAAACCCCTAAATTAACCCTCCAAAACCCTCAAAACCCCTCCTCTTTAAAAAAAACAGCTCCTGAGCTGCTGACGCGTGGACGCTCTTTGGTTCCGGTTGGTGTTACCAACCGGGACCAAAGGCTCTCCTTCCTGGGCTCGGCGGAGCGGCCACGTGTAGCCCCATCTGTTCCGGTTCGTAAGCGAACCGGGACTAAAGGTCATGGGCTTTAGTCCCGACACTTTAGTCCCGGGTCCAGAACCGGGACAGATGGGCCTCTGAAACTGGGACAAATGTGCCTTTTTCCACCAGTGACCTTCTCCTCGACAACACGACAACGACATCGTACTCATGTTGCCTTATTGGTCTTGGTAGTTGTGTGTGGTCTAGTTTTTTATGTGATCAGCTTGTATGAGGTTTTCCTTAACAGTTTGTATCGCTTGGCCTGACTTTATCTATAAAGCGGAACGAAACATGTTTCAAGAGAACTGGTGGTTTCCTTTTTTTGTGAACACAATAGCAATATTATTATCAGTCTAATTGATTACACATATGTTTGTACCTTTTTTTCTCTAAAAAATCAGGTAGGGACACCCGAAAAAAATTCAGGTAGGGAATTGGAAATTTGCAAGGGCACGCGCTTGCCAAGTCCTATTTGATCGCTCGATTGCCTCGCAATTCGCGAAGTAGTTGGATCCCACACAAGGACATAAGAAATTTCAAGTTTCAGAAGTTGAAGCTTACGAGTTCTCATCTGAAACTTACGATTTTCTTGCTTGGTCTTATCAAGTTTGATAGATGAAGTTTAAAGACATTTTTTGATCGGTTGTACGCAAAAATTGTGATTTTATCGCTTGCTCATACTAAGTTTCAAGAGTTGAAACTTAACATTTACTTTTAAAATTCGTCGAAACATATTTAAAATGAATCTTATTTGAAAGCTCTCATCACAATAATCACGAATATGAAAAAATGGATTGTTTGTTCAAAATAAAAAAAAAAATCAAAAGTCAAAAATAAAAGCACCGTGCCCATGAGACTTGTGTGCCACAAATTCTCTCTCGGTTAGGGGACTCCTGGCACCATATAATATAGAAATGGAACATCCTGTTCATATGCTTGGACCTTCTTCTTCTTTTGCTTTTCTGTTTCGTTCTTCCTTGGTGCAGTGGCGTCCGCCATACATGTATTGTGCCGTGTGGAAGAAGAAGATCATTACAAGAATCTCTGCCACTCGAGCGTGTGCTTAGTTTTCTAGTCCCGTGGAATGACTGCCAACAGATAATCCAGCAAGCGTGACCCATGTGTGCTGGCAAAAACTAACTAGCCAACTGTTCTTCGTCTTAAAATATTTGGAAGTGGGCTCCCGCAATGATCGAGATTCGAGCGAGCATCGACGTGAGGAAACCTTTTTTTTTACTGGACAGGGGGAGACTTGGAGTTGAAGATAGTGCACATCGTTAGCTGGCGTATTGCGTTCCATGCACCCAATCGTGGATGTGTGAATCGTGCTACAGGATGCGACCCCGCACGCGCCAGACGCTAAATAAGCTGATCAGTGGTGGTGGTATGGACAATAAAAGTGGATTGAAGTTGGTGGTGACTGTAGTGTGTCAGGAGATGCGGATAACTAAGAACGGGGAAAGGAGAACCGTTTGGCCCGATCGATGTCCCGTGCGTGCTCTCAATTTTAGAGGTTATTTTGGTTTGAAAAGTTGGTGTTTGTTCTTGTTTTGACGGGAGAAAGTTGATGTCTGTCTCTCACTGCATCGATTCCCAATCATAGCCTCATAGGTCATGGCTATGCATGTCTCGTCTTTGTTCGGCTTTCACATGTTTGCGGATAGGATAGGTTAGGAACCAGTGCCGAACTCGTTTTGCTTTCCACCATTACACCTGCTGGCCCATTCCGATCACAAAACAAACTTATAAATTCATAAAAGTGACAAATGTTGTTGTCACTTTGATCGGCACCCGAAATTAAAATTATAAAACTATGCATGCATGAATCAGATGCTTGGCAGTGGAGCTGGAGCGGGGCCGTACCAGCGAATTTTGTGCGTCCGTAGTGATCATCGCGTTGAACTCCCCACTACTCGTGTTTACTAAAAACAAAATACTTATTAGGAATCATCAGGAGATTGGATATAATAACCTAGATCTCACGGGAATGCGAACAAGTGGGGAGAAAGATGCCGTTTGAAGAAAAAAAAATCTCAAGCGGATGTCGAAAACAGAGAAGAAAAATAGTTATATTCAATATTTCCAAGACGTCTGAGCGTAGGCTGGGAAATATTTGTTGCTATTTGTCCAAATTGTACATCACCGAGCTTAGAATGTTACATAAAATTTCTAAAATAACAAAATACCCAATTTTTCATAGATAATAACGAATTGGTGTTCACACAGACTCCCCCTTTAGAAATAGAGAGATTAGATTACCCATAATAGGATTAACATGTGTAGTAACGTAGATGTCATCTAAGTGACCAACAAGTCTGTCAGGACATTGCTGGTCTTCTATAGTGCCAGACTACTTCCTTTCCCTATGCATACCTAGGTCTACCCCTATCCCATCACAAGATAACTCACGGTATGTTGATGCCTGTCATACAAAAAGTGAACAAGAAGTTGTCTGGCTGGCTTGCATGCTTCTTATCGTGGGGAGGGCGCCTAACTTGATTAATGTCATCCTGTCCTCGATACCTAGCTACTTCATGGGATGCTTTCTATGGCCCAAACAATCGATGGACAAGCTGGAACAAATCCTGAGTGGCTTCCTTTGGCAAGGGTAGAACCATGCCAAGGGGGGACAAGGTATTGTGGCATGGGAGATGGTCACTCTCCCACGACTGAAAGGGGGATTGGAGTAAGGGATCTTAAGGCACACAACATGGCTATGGTTTGCAAATTCATGGTAAAGATTCTGCAACACAGTTAGGTCCCGTGCTACAAGTGGTTTGCGCGTCGGTACTATAACAAGGAAATCTCATGGGTTACACAAAGTGGGGATACTACCATTTGGATATGCTTAAAATCATCCTTACAGTTAGTTATGGAGGCGACCAAATGCAAGCTAGGAGGCGATCTTGGCATATCCTTCTGGTATGATAATTGGCTTGACTGTTGTTGGCTCATATAATATTTCCCAACACTCTTCACTTTCTCTGCATCCAAGTTTTGCACAGTCGCATCCCAATTAAGAGATGGTTAGTGGGTAGTTCAGTTGCACCCAAGCTGTCCCTAATGGCATCACATGAACTGGAAATCCTCCATGACATTCTAGGCAATGTACAACCACATGCGGACGCACCAGATGATAGGTTGCCGATTACAAAGGACAAAAAGCTCTCCACTGCATACTTCTGCAAATTGTTAACCTTCAGGGGAAGCAACTCCATGCTAGCAACTTATGTTTGGGACAAAAATTATACCGATCATACATCGCATATTTCTATGGCTCACTTTCAGAGACAGGCATAATACAAGGGATAACATGCTCAGAAAGCATTGGACAAAAATTGTTACGCATAATGGCTGCGATTTGTGCCAGGCTATTGAAACGATGAACCACATCCTGCTTAGATGTAAGCTTGCAGAGGTGGTATGGAACCAGCTGGGGCTAAGGGAGCTACTAGTACCTTCACTCACGGTCCAAGACTTTTTCGGCACAGTGCAGCAAGGAAATCAGCATGGTAACTTGTGGCACGTGTTCTTTGCGGCTTGCGCAGTAACCTTTTGGGCTGCCAGGAACGCGCAAGTATTCCATGGGGAGTCCTGGGGACAAAGGATCGTTTACAAAGAGATTACTGAGATGATCAAACTATGGAGTAAGGATGCACGCGGTGAACCTATCAGACAAGACATGCTTGCCTGGGCCAATGATATGATCTCCAGTTAGCTAGCCTAATGCTCTTCCTCCCTAATCCAACTATTGCACACCACACGCCCTCCCCCTTACAAAGGTCTGGTGGTGGCCTACTGCACAGGTTGTGCAGCGTTAACATCACCTTCATGTAAATGACTTTGGTCATCTGGGCATTTTTCCCGTTTTGAATGCATAAGGTAGAACATGATCTACCTTTTTATTCAAAAAAAAAACTAAAAATTATTTTGGTCTCTAGATAGGTATCCTCTGTAGTCAAATTTGCTAATTGCCTAAGGTTCCCTCTTGTTATATTTGTTATTAGATATAATGGTAATAGTTGCTTTTTGAAAATGCATATTGGTAGCGTTCACACGACTTAAAATATGGTCATTTTTTATTTGTTGACAACATCGTATTTTTCATATAAAATATATGTATAGTTAGCCTATAATATATTAATTCATTTAATAATGGTTGAGTTGGCTTTGTTAAACATGAAACTCACTATATTTGCAAGTGAAAATGATATGGTTAGGTTAATGAATTTTCAGTTAGAAAACCTAGCACTTCTGATACTGACTGATTCATACTAGTTGTAAATTATGTAAGATGCTAATTAATGTTCAGCTGCAACTAATAGAAAGATATAATAGTTTTGCCAAAAGTGAAGATGGTGATAAAATAACTCACCGTCGTCACAATTCACATGTTCCCAACACCATCAACAAATGAAAAGGATATGTGAAAAGTACAAACTAGAACCTCATGGGTTTTGTTGCATTTCTTAACAACCATTAGTCATGTTGCGGAATCATATTCTGCCTTCCACATCACTCTCAATCTCCACTAATCGATCACAAATAGATGTTTTGCTCATCCATCCAACGTGTGTCTTGATCTTACTCCATTTGATGCCCTTGTGCTTCTATCGATAAATTAGATCATGCTATGATAGCTACTTCTCAACATCAATTTGCAACTTTGGATTTTACAAGAAAAATGTGAATAGCACACTAGCTCATATGGTTACATTTATACGGTACAAACTGATGATTGATATATTTTACTTCCTTCTAAGGAAAATTAATTGGAAAATGCAACCAATAAGTTAACACTAATAGAATGCAAAGTAGGGTTGAACAAGAGAGCATGATGGAAATAACTACAATATATTTTAAGAGGTAGTTTCAAACACATAGCCATTCAATCACTTTACAACCATTACTCCGTCTATCCTTATAGACAATCCCTAATACGATTTTCGAGGTTACCTTTGACACACATGTTAGAGTAATAATATATGACAAGAACATTACACAAGGCATACCATTAAATTCGTGAGAGAATGGAGTTTCTAATGATATTATTTTGATACCATACATCTTATATGTCAATTTTTTTTACCAATGGTTAACTGCAACCTCGTAATACGTATTAGGCCCTTTATATGTGGATGGAGGAAGTAACATTTTTAAAGACACCACTAATATTTCATATTTTGCTGTATTATCTTTACATGTTAGTCCAGCAATCTAGTTTTTAATAGTCTATGTTGTATCAAATCCTTTTCACTTCTTACAATTGTTGATCTGGTCATTATACTTGTCGGAAAAAATCTTCACGTAATTATTGTAGAAAACCTCGACAAAGGGGATAATATCATTTTCTGGAAGTTAAACTTACCTAGATAAATTGCAGTTTGAATGGACAAATGACTATGAAATAACATAAGCAATATTTTCTGTGTATGACAACTACCAAAGTTGTGCCAATGCCAGCCGCATGACATCTCAATAGTATGATGTTGGCCTCCTCTTTGACTTTGTTAGACTTGATTAAATGATACTATATAAAATATTTTCCATCATGCATACGCTTGAGCGTTATCATGGCCTTACAAATAATATTTCTTGTATGTGTTCTTATCATTTCTCGTGTTAATCCTTCTTACATTTCTCCTCCTTCATCTAGAAACCTGCTTTGCTACGAACAAAGTCCCACCAGACCACCACATTATCTACAATCTAGTTCTGCCCATTTCTTATGGAAAATCCAGCTTTGTGTGCATCCGCTTTCCAAAGTTTCTAGAAAAAAAAAATTCACACTCTCAACTGTCATACTGATAACCCACAAGTATAGGGGGTCGTTTGTAGTCTTTTTCGATAAGTAAGAATGTCGAACCCAACGAGGAGCTAAATGTAGAATTAATATTCTCTCAAGTTCTATCGACCACCGAAACAACTCTACGCACGCTAATGTGCTTTACCTAGAACAAGTACGAAGCGACTTTACGGGAATAAAAATAGATGTACTTTGCAAGATAATAAAGAACGTGAAAATAAAAGTTAGGTGTTGTTTTAATAAAAGAACAATAAAAGTAGATTGTTTTGTAGCAACCTTTTTGTGTAATGCAAGAGAAAGATTGTCCCTAGGCAATTCAATATGATACGATAGATACTTGTTACATGCAATGAAGGAGAGGCACACGCTAACACACTTTACGTACTTGGATCATATGCACTTATTATTGGAACTCTAGCAAGCATCCGCAATTATTAAAGATCATTAAGGTAAAACCCAACCATGGCATTAAGTATCAAGTCCTCTTTACTCCCATACGCAACAACCCACCTACTCAGGTTTATGCTTTTGTCACTCAAGCAACCCACCATAGGAAAATCATGAACATATTGCAACACCCTACAGCGGGGATCCCTCACGCTTGCGCGACATGGAGGTCACCATAGGCCAGCACCATATCAACATACAACTCACATCCATAACATCATACCACAATAACCCATAGGACAAAAGAGATCTACTCAAACATCATAGGATAACCAAATATCACTGGGAAATAATATATGAAGTTTAGAACAATGTTTAAGTAGATATTACAGTGGGGAAGTGAGGTGTTACACCGCTGCAAGAGGGGGAGAGAGTATGTGTTGATGGCGGCAAGGCTGTTGATGTAGATCATCGTCACGATGATTGCCCGATGGCGTTCCGGCGCCACCGAGGAAGAGGGGGAGAGAGACCCCCTCCTTCATCTTCTTCCTTGGCCTCCCCCTTGATGAGAGGAGATTTCCCCCTCTGGTCCATGGCCTTCATGGCGGCAGAGGGGTGGGATCCCCTCCGAGATTGGATCTCCCTTTCTGTTCTCTTCTGTTTCACATTCCTGTTTCTGGTCGAAAACCATTTCATATATTCCTGGAGATCCGTAACTCCGATCGGGCTGAAATTTTGAGGGGATTTTTATACAAAAATTTGTTTTCTTGTGTCCGAAGTAGAGCTCCAACGGACATACGATTTGGGCACGGTCCACCAGGCCGCATTTTGGCCCTAGCCCGCACCCTAGTAGAGGATGGAGGCTGGCACTGTGCACTGGATCAATAGGTTAGACCAATAAATAATATAAATTGTTGCCAAAAGTATGTACGAGTTGTATAATATTGACATGAAACAATAAAAAAATATAGATACGATGAAGACATATCAGCATCCCCAAGCTTAATTCATGCTCGTCCTCGAGTAGGTAAATGATAACAAAGATAATTTTTAATGTGGAATGCTACCTAGAATAATCTTGATGATATATCTAATCATGGCATGCATATTAAGAAATGAGTTATTCAAAGCAATAGTCTAGTTTTGACATGAAGACATTAATACTCAGGCATCCCAGCAAACAATCATGTCTTTCAAAATATCAAGGCTAAAGAACGCTATCCCTACAAAATCATATAGCCTTTTCATGCTCTGTCTTCTTAACACAAAGTATAAATCATGTACTACCCCGGTGTCAGCCAAGCAATTGGTTAATACTTTTTAATGTGCTTCAACATTTTCAACTCTTACGCAATATGTTAGTGCAAGCCATGGATATAGCACTATGGGTGGAATAGAATATGGTGGTAGGTTTCAAAGGGGTAAAAGTGGAGAAGAAAGTCTCACATCAACTCAGCATATCAACGGACTATGGAGATGCCCATCAATAGATATCAATGCGAGGAGTAGGGATTACCATGCAACAGATGCACTAAGAACTATAGGTGTATGAGAGATCGGGATGAAAACTAAGAGGGTGTGCATGTAACTCTACAATGAAAAATTCCTGCTAGTATATGAAAGTGACAACATAGGAGACTCTCTATATGAAAATATGGTGCTACTTTGAAGCACAAGTGTGGAATCAGCATGCCCCTTCTCTCTTTGTCTCTCTCCTTTTTTTCTTTTGTTTTTCTCTTTTTCTTTTTCTTTTTCTTTTTTTCTTTTTTTCTTTGTTCGGAGCCTCATCCCGACTTGTGGGGGAATCATAGTTTCCATCATCTTTTCCTCACTGGGACATGCTTTAATAATGAATAATGATGATCATCACACTTCTATTTACTTATAACTCAATATTACAACTTGATACCTAGAAAAAAATATGACTCTATATGAATGATGTGCAAAGATCTAGCATAGCAAAGATATCAAAAAAATGAACAAGCCATGCAAACATCATGCTAGCTATCTTACGATCATGTAAAGCAATATGACAATGAATGCTCAAGTCATCAAAACGGAAGCGGTGGAAGTTGCATGACAATGTACCTCGGAATGGCTATGGAAATGCCATAATAGGTAGGTATGGTGGCTGTTTTGAGGATGATATAATAAGGCTTATGTGTGATAGAGTGTATCATATCACGGGGTTTGGATGCACCGGTGAAGTTTGCGCCAACTCTCGTGGTGAGAATGGGCAATGCGTGGTACCGTAGAGGCTAGAAAATTGCGGAAAGGTAAGAGTGTGTATAATCCATGGACTCACATTAGTCATAAAGAACTCACATACTTATTGCAAAAGTTCATTAGCCCTTGCAATAAATTATTACTATGCATGCCCCTAGGGGCGAAGGTTGGTAGGAGTTAACCATCGCGCGCCCCCGACCTTCACACAAAGATAGACAATCAAGGATAAATTGTGCTCCAACTTCCTAGCATAACGGGATACTATATGTGCATGATTCGGTAATCTCAAACCTTAACATCAATATCATACTAAACATGATCATCCACTAGTACCTCCCACATATTATCATCCCTATATCGCAAAACTATTGCAAGGAATCAACCATATCATATTCGGTGAGCCTAAAGTTTTATGTAGGATTTTACGACTAACCATTAAAATGGCCAATTCATGTTGACTCTCTAGGTAGATATAAGTTAAGCAAGAGAGTTTAATTCTATCTACGAAATACCATGCTCTAATAAATATAAGTGAAGGAAAAGATCATTCTTCAAATAATGGTTTTCTATGTGAAGAGAAACAAGCAATCCAAACTTCAAATGATATAAGTGAAGCACATGAAACATTCTATAAAGCCATACTCAAAAGATATAAGTGAAGTGCAATGAGCATTTATATATATCAACCCTGGAATATCTCATACAATCATGGTTCATAAACTAAACGCAAAAGACGCTCCAAGATTTGCACATATCACATAAATGAAACAAATCCGAAAACATACCGATACATACCAACAAGCAATATAAGCATCATAAAGGCAAATATTTGCACATTATTTTTATAATACGATGGATTTGTACAAGGGGATAATTATTTTTGTTGGAAAAGTTTCCATGATTCAAGATTCACGAAGTTTCCATGGGCATGAACAAAAGTTCAAGGACGTCCCCCACTTCAACGATGCCCATCATCTCTCTCACTTTCACCGTTCCTTTTGTGAAGTTTTAGGTTCCCCTCTATATTATTTTTTCTTTTAAACTTTATAAAAGCACACAACAGAAATAAATGACTCTAAAACTTCCGGGTTGTCTCCCTGGCAGCGCTTTCATTAAAGCCATTAAGCTAGGCATAAAGTGCTCAAGTAATTGATCCACCCGGATCCCAAGGTATATTAAAGACAATTTTAATTAACAATGCTTTTGTAATTTAGTAGTGAGGAAAAAGTGATGTGTATCATATAACAACAAAGTCTAACTCTCTTCCTATGCATTGGCATGTCATTAAAGAACAATTCGTTCACACAAAGTAAGGGCCAATACATAGCATACGTAGTTTCTTGCAATTTGATTGTATTGGAAACATAAAGAGGTGAAGATGTAGTTCCTCTCTCATAATAACTGCAAGTAGAAGCATCAAACACATGCATATTATATTCATCAAAATCATCATGTGTAGTAGGAAGACACAACCCGTCAATATAATCCTTAATAAGAGCAAACTTCTCCGATATAGTGTAGTTGGGAGAATTAAAAAAGATAATAGGAATATCATGTGTGGGGGAAATAGCAACAATTTCATGCTTAGCATAAGGAACTATAGAAAGTTCATCTTCATAAGCATAATTCATATTGGCATCTTGGCCACAAGCATAGCAAACATCAAGTTCATCAAAAAGGGATATTTCAAATGAATCCAAGGGATCATGGCAATTATCATAGCATTCATCCTTCGATAAGCACGAAGGGTAATTAAACATTGTATGAGTTGAAGAGTTACTCTCATTAGAAGGTGGGTACGGGTGATCAATCCACTCTTCCTCCTTTTGTTCTTCGCTCTCCAACTCATCTTTTTCATCTAATGAGATCACAATTTCAGCAACTTCTTCTTCCATAGGTTCCTGCAAAATATTAGTCCCTTCCAAGGTAGCGAACATTCTCTCAATAAATTCATTAATATCAGAATTGCATTCATAATTATCATAACAATATTTAAGTATGGCAATAATTTCAGATTCGTAAGAAACATCATCATCATACTTTTCAATCAAAGAAGCAATTTCATAATCACCTTTAAAAGTAACAAATTCTTCTGTTCGTTCCACATCATAGTAATCATAAATACCATTATCATAAGAAACCAAGGTTCGTTATCATTAAACTTACATTTAAAGGGAAGGTGCGGAGCCTCTATCTTGGAGCAACAAGTATAATCACATTTCAAGCAGGCATCCCAAGCAAACCATTCCAGTATTATAATTTGATTCCATAAGTGTTTCCCCTTTTGAGATAAGCGATAATCCCTAAAGTAGTCATGTTGATCCAATGTGTATCCCATTATAAAGTTCCTTGAGGATTTCTCGGGCTTATTAAAGGAGTAATTAATGTGTTTCACATAACTAGCATCGAGGGTTTTAGGAGGTTCCCAATCTCCATGAGTAGCAAGTACCACTAATTTTTTTGGTGTTTCGTGTTCCATATCTATAAGTAAAGATATAAACCAACTAATAGCAGAAAATAAAAATTACTTAGTGATAAAGCAAACAAGCACACACGAGAATATTCACCCCCACACTATTGTTCCTCGGTAATGGCGCCAGAAAAAAGTCTTGATAACCCACAAGTGTAGGGGGTCGTTTATAGCCTTTTTTTTATAAGTAAGAGTGTTGAACCCAACGAGGAGCTAAAGGTAGAATTAATATTATCTCAAGTTATATCGACCACCGATACAACTCTACGCATGCTAATGCTTGCTTTACCTAGAACAAGTATGAAACTCCTTTGCGGGAATAAAACTAGAAGTACTTTGTAAGATACTCCCTCCGTCCCACAATGTAAGACATTTTTAACACTACACTAGTGTCAAAA
The DNA here is from genome assembly GCA_022496015.1 of Hordeum marinum. Taxonomy (NCBI): domain Eukaryota; kingdom Viridiplantae; phylum Streptophyta; class Magnoliopsida; order Poales; family Poaceae; genus Hordeum; species Hordeum marinum. Next base: position 66,078 of record JAAAWK010000532.1, read on the forward strand.
AATGTCTTACATTATGGGACGGAGGGAGTAATAAAGAATGTGGAAATAAAAGTAAGGTATGTTTTAATAAAATAACTATAAAAAATTGTTTTGTAGCAAGCTTTTTGTGTAACGCAAGAGAAAGATTGTCCCTACGCAATTGAATCTTGTATGATAGATACTTGTTATATGCAATGAGGGAGAGGCATACGCTAGCACACTTTCTATACTTGGATCATATGCACTTATGATTGGAACTCTAGCAAGCATACATAGATACTAAAAGGAAAAACCCAACCATAGCATTAAGTATCAAGTCATCTTTACTCCCATACGCAACAACCCACCTACTCGGATTTATGCTTTTGTCACTCAAGCAACCCACCATAGGCAAATAATGAACACATCGCAACACCCTATAGCGGGCATCCCTCATTCTTGCGTGACACGGTGGGCACCATAGGACAACACCATATCAACATACAACTCACATCCATAAAATCATACCATAATTAACCCATAGGATAAAAGAGATCTACTCAAACATCACATGATAACCAAATATCATTGGAAAATAATATATGGAGTTGAGCACCATGTTTAAGTAGAGATTACAGCGGGGAAGATACGTGTTACGCCGTTGTAAGAGGGGGAGAGAGTTGGTGTTGACGGTGGCAAGATTGTTGATGTAGATCGTCATCACGATGATTGCCCCAACGGCGTTGCGGCATGATGACCCACAAGTATAGGGGATCTATAATAGTCCTTTTGATAAGTAAGAGTGTTAAACCCAATGAGGAGCAGAAGGAAATGACAATAGGTTTCCAATAAGGTATTCTCTGCAAACACTGAAATTATCGGTAGCAGATAGTTTTGTGAGAAGATAATTCGTAACGAGTAAGAAGTAAAAAGTGTAATAGTGGTGCAGCAAGGTAGCCCAATCCTTTTGTAGCAAAGGACAGGCCTGGACAAACTCTTATATAAAGCAAAGTGCTCCCAAGGACACATGGGAATTTCTGTCAAGCTAGTTTTCATCATGCTCATTTGGTTCGCGTTGGTTACTTTGATAATTTGATATGTGGGTGGACCAGTGCTTGGGTGATGCCCTTAATTGGAAAATCCTACCACTTATGATTAACCCCTCTCGTAAGAATCCACAACTACGAAAGAAGAATTAAGAAAATCTAACCAAAGCATGAAACATATGGATCCAAATCAGCCCCTTACGAAGCAACGCATAAATTAGGGTTTAAGCTTCTGTCACTCTAGCAACCGATCATATACTTATTACTTCCCAATGCCTTCCCCTATGCCCAAATAATGGTGAAGTGTTATGTAGTCTACGTTCACATAACACCACTAGATACATCTCATGAAAATATCGAACAAATACCAAATTCACATGATTACTTATAACAAGACTTATCCCATGTCCTCAGGAACAAACGGAACTACTCACAAAGCATGATCATGTTCATAATATGAGGAGTATTAATTATCATAAAGGATCTGAACATATGATCTTCCACCAAGTAAACCAACTAGCATCAACTACAAGGAGTAATCAACACTACTAGCAACACACAGGTACCAATCTGAGGTTTGAGATAAAGATTGGACAGAAGAGATGAACTAGGGTTTGGAGAGGAGATGGTGCTAATGAAGATATTGATGGATATTGACACCCTCTCGATGAGAGGATCGTTGGTGATGACGATGGCTTCGATTTCCCCCTTCATGAGGGACGTTTCCCTGGCAGAACAACCCTGCCGGAGCTCTAGATTGGTTCTGTCCAAGTTCCACCTCGAGATGGCGGCACTTCGTCCCGAAATTTTACTTATGATTTTTCCAGGTCAAAACCCTCCATATAGAAGATTATGGGCATCGGGGGCCTGCCAGGTGGGTCACAAGCCTGCTAGGCGTGGCCAGGGGGGTGGCCGCGCCTGGCAGGCTTGCCACCTCCTGGTGTCCCCCTCTGGTATCTATTTGGCCCAATATTTTTATATATTCCAAAATAATTCTCCGAAATTTTCAGGACTTTTGGAGTTGTGCAGAATAGGTATCTCAGATTTGCTCCTTTTCCAATCTAAAATTCCACCCGTCGGCACTCTCCCTCTTCATGTAAACCTTATAAAATAAGAGAGAAAAGGCATAAGTATTGTAACATAACGTGTAATAACAGCCCATAATGCAATAAATATCAATATAAAATCATGATGCAAAATGGACATATCAAGTCCCCCCACGCTTAGGCCTCCCTTGCCCTCAAGCGAAAGCTGAGATCGATAAATATGTCCACATGTTTAGAGATAGAGGTGTTGATAAAATACAATACAAATATGAGGGCATCATGAACATCTTTAGAACATATACTTATTGTATAAAATTTCTTATACTAGAGTAACAATTCATTCACAAGATAAAGTATGAACCAAGAACTCTATTGACAACCAACAAACTATGATCTTAGTCATTGAAGCAATTGGCAATTTATCATAACATCGGAAATAGTCAATATAAGACCTTGTAAAGCAAACCCACATACTCAATCATCTTTTAGTCTTTCACAATTGCTAACACTCACGCGGTACTCATGAGAACAAAGCTTCAATCGGACATAGAGAAAGATAGGGTTTTATAGTTTTGCCTCCCAACTATTGACCTCGAGGGTGATGTCAACGATAATAAATCATGCTCACCCACATCCAAATGGGTATATGCATCTAGATCATTCCCCAACACATAATGCTTGCCAAGAGAGAGACGAAATATAGGAAGTGGTGAGGATCACCATGACTCTTGCATAAAGGTATATACTTAAAAAGTAAAAGTAACAGATAGGCCCTTCGCAGAGGGAAGCAGAGGTTGGCATGCGCTTCTTGTTTTGGGATGCACAAACCCATAGTGCAAAGCAATGCCTCGTTGTATTGCCCTTTGTGATAGCAACCTTTATTATGCAGTCCGTCGCTTTTATTTCTTTACTATCACAAGTTCGTACAACGCTTATTTTCCTTACAATAAAAGATCACACATATTTAGGAGCAATTTTTATTGCTTTTTGCACCGATGACAACTTAATTGAAGGATCTTATTCAATCCATAGGTAGGTATAGTGGACTCTCATGGCAAAACTGGTTTAAAGGTGTTTGGATGCACAAGTAGTATTCCTAATTAGTGCGGAAGTTTTGGCTAATATTAGGTGGAAGCAAGTGCTACATGTTGGAGGATCTAAAACCATATAACTTCTATCTGGAGGCAAGCAAACATAACCCATTATGTTGTCTTCCTTGTCCAACATCAACTTCTTAGCATGTAATATTTTAATGAGTGGTCACAATCATACAAGATGTCCAAGATAATATATTTATATGTGAATCTCTCTTTCTTTACCACTTCCTTTTCAATTGCACCAATGACCAATCACTATGTTTGTTAACTCCCAACAAATTTCAATCGACATACTTCTTATATGCGAAGTCATCACTCTCCATAATATCATTATGTATACTCTTTGCTTTTATTCTATTCTTATTTATTTGTTACTCTCAAGAGCATAGTAAGCTAGTAGAGCCCTCACATCAAAACTACTTTTTATTTTATAACTCTCGGACTTGCTTACATAAGGGGAGCAAAAAGAAAAACTCAAAGCTAGATCATACTAAAGTTTTACTCTACTAGATCAAGGCAAAAACAAAAAGGATCGAACTAAGAAAAACAAGAGAAAGGAGAAAGGAAAAACGTGTGATGGTAATACGATACCGGGGAACCTCCCCCAAGATTGGCACAAGCCAAGGGGAGTGCCCATACCCATGTGCTCAGGTGTGCTTCTTCGTAGGTGATGGTGGTGGAGTTGTTGGTGACATAGGAAACTTGTCCAGTTTCCTCTTAAGCATAAAATTTTGTTCCCGCAGGTCATGTACTTCCTGCTCGAGCTTCAATATCCTTTGACGTAATTCTGTTGGGGAACGTTGCATGGGAAACAAAAAAATTCCTACGCACACGCAAGATCTATCCATGGTGATGAGCATCTACGAGAGGGAGAGTGGATCTACGTCCCCTTGTAGATCACTAAGAGGGAAGCGTTAAGAACGCGGTTGGCATAGTCGAACGTCTTCGCGATCCAAATCGCCGAGCGTCCCGCGATGTCATCACGATCCGTCCCGCGATCCAATCACGATCCGTCCCGTGAACTCATCACGATCCGTCCCGCGATCTCATCACGATCCGTCCCGCGATCCAATCACAATCCGTCCCGCGAACTCATCACGATCCGTCCTGTGAACTCATCACGATCCGTCTCGCGATCTTGATCACGGTCCTTCCGATCTAGCGCCGAACGGACGGCACCTCCGCGTTCAGCACACGTACGGATTGATGACGATCTCCACCGTCTTGATCTAGCAAGAGGGAGCCGAGCAGTAGAAGATTTCTCTGGCAGCGTGATGGCGCTCCGACGATGGTGGTGGAGCTATTCCGATAGGGCTTCGCCTAAGCACTGCAGAAATCCGATCTAGAGGAGAAACTATGCATTGGAGGAACGGGCAGCACGTGGCTGAAAATTCTATGCCAAAACCCTAAAATCCTCTAGTATATATAGGAGGAGAGGAGGAAGAGGCTTGGCTTCCAAAGAGGCAGCCCTTGGGTCGGCCGAACCTAGTGGAATTGGAGGATTCCTCCTCCAATCCTAGTAGGACTAGGACTCCTTATTTTTGCCTTCTTTGGCTTTTTCCACTTTTTTCTCTTTGGGCTTTTCTTACCAGCCGCATGGGACTTGTGTGGGACTTCCACCAGCCCACAAAGGGCTGGTATTCAATCTCCCACAGCCCATGTAGCCTCTTGGGTCGAAATACCCCTCCCGATGGTCTCCCGATACACTACCGATGAGCCCGAAACTTTTCCGGCGACCAAAATAGGACTTCCTATATATCAATCTTTACCTCCGGACCATTCCAGAGCTCATCGTGACATTCGGGATCTCATCCGAGACTCCGAAGAACCTTCGGTCACCACCATGCATAACTCTATACTACCGAAACGTCACCAAACTTTAAGTGTGCAGACCCTGCGGGTTCGAGAACTCTGTAGACATGACCGAGACACCTCTACGGTCAATAACAAATAGCAGGACCTAGATGCCCATATTGGTTCCTACATATTGTACGAAGATCTTTATCGATCGAACCTCTATGTCAAGGATTCAGTTAATCCCATATGATGTTCCCTTTGTTCTTCGGTATGTTACTTGCCCGAGATTAGATCGTCGGTATCTCCATACCTAGTTCAACCTCGTTACCGGCAAGTCTCTTTACTCGTTCTGTAATACAAGATCCCGTGACTAACACTTAGTCACATTGCTTGCAAGGCTTGTTGTGATGTTGTATTACCGAGTGGGCCCTAAGATACCTCTCCATCACACGGAGTAACAAATCCCAGTCTTGATCCATGCCAACCTAACAGACACCCTCGGAGATACCTGTAGAGTACCTTTATAGTCACCCAGTTACGTTGCGACGTTTGATACACACAAGGCACCCCTCCGGTGTCAGTTAGTTGCATGATCTCATGGTCATAGGAACATATACTTGACATGCAGAAAACAGTAGCATTAAACTGACACGATCATATGCTACGTTTGTAGTTTGGGTCTTGTCCATCCCATCATTCTCCTAATGATGTGATCCCGTTAACAAATGACATCTCATGTCCATGTCTAGGAAACCTTAACCATGTTTGATCAACGAGCTAGTCTATTAGAGGCATACTAGGGACATGGTTTTGTATATGTATCCACACATGCATCTAAGTCTCCGATCAATACAATTATAGCATGGATAATAAACGATTATCATGAACAAGGAAATATGATAATAACTAATTTATTATTGCCTCTAGGGCATATTTCCAGCAGTCTCTCACTTGCACTAGAGTCGATAATCTAGTTCACATCACCATGTGATTCACATTGTTATGAATCTAACACCCAATGAGTTCTGGGGCTCGATCATGGTTTGCATGTGAGAAAGGTCTTATAGTCAATGGTTCTGTGACATTCAGATCCGTGTGTACTTTGCAAATCTTTATGTTAAACTATAAATACTACTACCACACTACACTTGGACCTATTCCAAATGGCTGCTCCACTATACGTATCCGGATTGCTACTAAGAGTCATCCGGATTGGTGTTAAAGCTTGCATGGACATAACTCTTTACGATGAACTCTTTATCACCTCTATAATCGAGAAACATCTCCTTAGTCTTTTAGTTACTAAGGGTAATCTTGATCGCTATCCAGTGCTCCATTCCAGGATCACTTTGAAACCTTTCGTCCATACTTATGGCAAGGCTGACATCGGGGCTTGTGCACAGCATTGCATACATGATAGAGCCTATGGCTGAAGCATAGGGGATGACACTCATCTTTTCTCTATCTTCTGCAGTCACTGGGCATTGAGTCTTACTCAACTTCACACCATACAAATCAGGCGAGAACTCTTTCTCTGACTGATCCATTTTGAACTCTTTCAAAATCTTGTCAAGTTATGTACTCACTGAAAGTCTCATCAAGCATCTTGATCTATCTCTATAGATTTTGATGCTCAACAATTCGGTAGCTTTATCCAGGTCTTCCTTTGAAAAACTCTTTTCAAACAACCGTTCATGCTTTCCAGAAATTCTACATCATTTCCGATCAACAATATGTCAACCACATATGCTGACCAGAAACTCTATAGTGCTCCCACTCACTTTATTGTAAATAGAAGTTTCTCATAAACTTTGTATAGACTCAAAAACTTTGATCACCTCATCAAAGTGTATATTCCAACTCCGAGATGCTTGCTTCAGTCCATAGAAGGATCACTGAAGCTTGCACACCTTTTAGCATCCTTAGGACTGACAAAAGCTTGTGGTTGTTTCTCATACAACCTTTCCTTAAGGAAGGAAACGATGTTTTGGTATCCATCTGCCAGATTTCATAATTGAAAAATGCAGCAACTGCTAACATAATTCCAACAGACTTTAGCATCGCTACGAGTGAGAAAGTCTCATCACAGTCAACTCCTTGAACTTGTCAAACTTCTTTGCGACAAGTCGAGCTCCATAAATGGTGACACTCACCATCAGTGTCTGTCTTCATCTTAAAGGTCCATTTGTACTCGACGACCGGCCGTCCAACGAGCAAGTCTACCAAAGTCCATACTTGGTTTTTATACATGGATCCTTTCTCGGATTTTATGGCCTCTAACCATTTGTCGGAATCCGGGCCCATCATCGCCTCTCCACAACCCGTAGGTTCATCGTTGTCCAACAACATGACTTCCAAGACAGGGTTGTCGTACCGCTCATGAGTAGTACACATCCTTGTCGACCTACGAGGTTCGATACTAACTTGATCCGAAGCTTCATGATCATCATCGTTTACTTCCTCTTCAACTGACGTAGGTTCTACAGAAACATCGTTCTCCGCTGCGCTACTCTCTGGTTGAAACAAGGGTTCAACAACCTAATCAAGTTCTATCTTCCTCCCACTCAATTCCTTCGAGAGAAACTTTTTCTCGAGAAAGGACCCATCTTAGCAAAAAACACTTTGCACTTGGATCTGAGATAGAAGGTATACCCAACTGTCTTTAGGGTATTCTATGAAGATGCATTGTCCGCTTTGGGTTCTAGCTCATTAGGTGAAAACATTTTTTCCACACAAGTGTCGCAGCCCCAAACATTAAGAAATGACAACTTAGGTTTCTATCAAACCATAATTCACATAGTGTCATCTCAACGGATTTAGATGGTGCCCTATATTAAGTGAATATAGTTGTCTCTAATGCATAACCCCAAAATTATAGTAGCAAAATGATAAGAGACATCATAGCACGCACCATATCCAATAGAGCACGACTATGACATTCGGACACACCATCACGCTATGGTGTTCCAAGTGGCGTGTGTTGTGAAACAACTTTCACATTGTCTAAAGTTGTATGCCAAACTCGTAACTCAGATATTCATCTCCACGATCATATCGTAGACATTTCTTCTTGTCACAATGATCTTAAACTTCACTCTGAATTTGCTTGAACCTTTCAAACGATTCAGAGTTGTGTTTCATTAAGTAAATATACACTATATCTACTCAAATCATCAGTGAAGGTAAGAAAATAATGATATCCGCCGCACGCTACAAGACTCATTGGATTGCATACATCAACATGTATCATTTCCAATAAATCACTTGCCCTCTTCATGCATGTGGAAACGAGGTCCTTAGTCATCTTGCCCAACAGGCATGGTTCTCATGTCTCAACCGATTCGAAATCGAATGAGTCCAAAGATCCATCGGCATGGAGTTTCTTCATGCGCTTTATACCAATATAACATTTAGCGGCAGTGCCACAAGTATGTGGTACTATCATATTAACTTTGTATCTTTTGGCATCAATGTTATGAACATGTGTATTACTACGATTAAGATTCAACAAACCATTCTCACTGGGTGCATGACCATTGAAGGTATTATTCATGTAAAAAGAATAACCATTTATTCTCAAACTTAAATGAATAACCGTGTTCCAATAAACACGATCTAATCATGTTCATGCTCAATGCAAAACACCAAATAACATTTATTTAGGTTTGTCACTAATCCCGAAGGTAGAGAGAGCCTGCGATGTTGATCACATCAACCTTGGAAACATTTCCAACACACATCGTCACCTCACCCTTAGCTAGTGCTCCGTTTGTAGCTTTTATTTCGAGTTACTAATGTTTAGCAATCGAAGCAGTATCTAATACCCAGGTGCTACTAGGAGTACTCGCAAGGTACACATCATTAAAAGGTATATCAAATATACTTCTATCGACGTTGCCAGCCTTTCTTATCTACCAAGTATCTAGGGTTGTTCCGCTTCAGCGACCGCTCTCCGCATTATCGAAGCACTTAGTCTCGAGTTTGGGTTCAACTTTGGGTTGCTTCACTGGAGTAGCAACTGACTTGCTATCCATGAATTTTCCCTCCTTGCTCTTGCCCTTCTCGAAACTAGTGGTTTGACTAAACATCAACACTTGACGCTCCTTCTTGATTTCTACCTTCGCGGTGTCAAACATCACGAACAACTCAGGGATCATTATTTCTATCCCTGGCATTTTATAGTTCATCACCAAGTTCTAGTAGCTTAGTGACAGTGACTTGGAGAATTATATCAATCACTATCTTATCCGGAAGATCAACTCCCACTTGATTCAAGCGATTGTAGCACCCAGACAATCTGAGCACATGCTCAACGACTCAGCTATTCTCCTTCATCTTGCAGGCAAAGAATTTTGTTGGAGATCTCATATCTCTCAACACAGGCACGAGCCTGAGATCCTAATTTCAGCTCTTAGAACATCTCATATGTTCCGTGACGTTCAAAATGTTTTGGAGCCTCAATTCTAAGCCGTAATGCACGACGCACTAAACTATCAAGTAGTCATCAGAACGTGCATGTCAGATGTGCACAACATCTACAAACGACGCTAGAGGGGTTGGCGCACTGAGCGGTGCATTAAGGACATAAGCCTACTGTGCAGCAATGAGGACAATCCTCAGATCACGGAGCCATGTCTACTATATGACTATATGACTCATGTTGATCATATCTACTATATGATTCATGTTCGACCTTTCGGTCTTGTGTGTTCCGAGGCCATGTATGTACATGCTAGGCTCGTCAAGTTTAACCCAAGTGTTCTGCATGTGCAACACTAGCTTGCACCCGTTATATGTGAACGTAGAGTCTATCGCACCCAATCATCACGTGGTGTCTCGACACGACGAACTTTCGCAACGGTGCACACTCGGGGAGAACACAATTTATCTTGAAATTAAGTGAGGGATCATCTTATAATTCTACCGTCGTCCTAAGCAAAACAAGGTGCATAAAAGGATTAACATCACATGCAAATCATAAGTGACATGATACGGCCATGAACTTGTGCTTTTGATCTCCATCATGAGAGCACCGGCATGATCTCCATCGTCACCGGGATGACACCATGATTTCCATCATCTTGATCTCCATCAACGTGTCGCCATCGGGTTTGTCGCGCCCACCATGCTTCTACTACTGTTGCTACCGTTTAGCGATAAAGTAAAGCATTACATAGTGCTTAATGATTGACACGCAGGTCATACAATAATTGAAGACAACCCTATGGCTCCTGTCGGTTGCCGTATTCATCGACATGCAAGTCGTGATATTCTATACAACACATGATCATCTCATACATCACATATATCACATCATGTAATTGGCCATATCACATCACAACATACCCTGCAAAAACAAGTTAGACGTCCTCTAATTGTTGTTGCATGTTTTACGTGGCTGCTACGGGTATCTAGCAAGAACAATTCTCATCTACGCATAAACCACAGCGGTGATACACTAGTTGCTTTTCAACCTTCTCAAGGACCGACTTTGTCAAATCTGATCCAACTAAAGTGAGAGAAACTGTCACCCGCAAGCCAACTATGCAACAAGTTCCGGTTGAGGGAACCGGTCTCTCGTAACCGTACGAGTAATGTTGGTCCGGGCCGCTTCATCTCACAGTATAGCTGAACCAAAACATGACCAAGGAAGGAAGCAATCTAAGCATCAACACCCACAAACTCATTGTGTTCTACTCGAGATCTCATCTACACATAGACCTAGCTCATGATGCCAGTGTTGGGGAACGTTGCATGGGAAACAAAAAATTTCCTACGCACACGCAAGATCTATCCATGGTGATGAGCATCTACGAGAGGGAGAGTGGATCTACGTACCCTTGTAGATCGCTAAGCGGGAAGCGTTAAGAAACGCGGTTGGTGTAGTCGAACGTCCTCGCGATCCAAAACGCCGAGCGTCCCGCGATGTCATCATGATCCGTCCCGCGATCCAATCACGATCCGTCCCGCGAACTCATCACGATCCGTCCCACGATCTCATCATGATCCGTCCCGTGATCCAATCACAATCCGTCCCGTGGAATCATAATGATCCGTCCTGCGAACTCATAATGATCCGTCTCGCGATCTTGATCACGGTCCTTTCGATCTAGCGCCGAACGGACGACACCTCCGTGTTCAGCACACGTACGGCTTGATGACGATCTCCGCCGTCTTGATCCAGAAGAGGGAGCGGAGAGGTAGAAGAGTTCTCCGGCAGTGTGACGGCGCTCCAGCGATGGTGGTGGAGCTATTCCGGTAGGGCTTCGCCTAAGCACTGCAGAAATCCGATCTAGAGGAGAAACTATGCATTGGAGGAACGGGCAGCACGTGGCTGAAAATTCTGTGCCAAAACCCTAAACTCCTCTAGTATATATAGGAGGATAGGAGGAGGAGAAGGCTTGTCTGCCAAAGAGGCAGCCCTTGGGTCGGCCTAACCTAGTGGGATTGGAGGATTCCTCCTCCAATCCTAGTAGGACTAGGACTCCTCCTTACTTTTGCCTTTTTTGCCTTTTTCCACCTTTTTCTATTTGGGCTTTTCTTCCTAGATGCATGGGCCTTGTGTGGGACTTCCACCATCCCAAAAAGGGCTGGTATTCACTCTCCCACAGCCCATGTAGCCTCTTGGGTCGAAATACCCCTCCCGATGGTCTCCCGGTACACTACCGGCACTCCCATTACACTATCGATGAGCCCAAAACTTTTCCGGCGACCAAAATTGGACTTCCTATATATCAATATTTACCTCCGGACCATTCTGGAGATCCTCGTGATGTCCGGAATCTCATCTGGGACTCCGAACAACCTTCGGTCACCACCATGCATAACTCTATACCACCAAAACGTCACTAAACCTTAAGTGTGCAGACCCTGCGGGTTCGAACTTTGTAGACATGACCGAGACACCTCTACGGTCAATAACCAATAGCGGGACCTAGATGCCCATATTGGTTCCTACATATTCTACGAAGATCTTTATCGGTCGAACCTCTATGTCAAGGATTCAGTTAATCCCGTATGATGTTCCCTTTGTTCTTCGGTATGTTACTTGCCCGAGATTCGATCGTCGATATCTCCATACCTAGTTCAACCTCGTTACCGGCAAGTCTCTTTACTCGTTCTCTAATACAAGATCCCGTGACTAACACTTAGCCATATTGCTTGCAAGGCTTGTTGTGATGTTGTATTACCGAGTGGGCCTGAGATAGCTCTCCGTCACACGGAGTAACAAATCCCAGTCTTTATCCATGCCAACCCAACAGACACCCTCGGAGATACCTGTAGAGTACCTTTATAGTCACCCAGTTACGTTGCGACGTTTGATACACACAAGGCACCCCTCCGGTGTCAGTGAGTTCCATGATCTCATGGTCATAGGAACATATACTTGACATGCAGAAAACGGTAGTATTAAACTGACACGATCATATGCTACGTTTGTAGTTTGGGTCTTGTCCATCCCATCATTCTCCTAATGATGTGATCCCATTATCAAATGACATCTCATGTCCATGGCTAGGAAACCTTAACCATGTTTGATCAACGAGCTAGTATATTAGAGGCATACTAGGGACATGGTTTTGTCTATGTATCCACACATGCATCTAAGTCTCCGATCAATACAATTATAGCATGGATAATAAATGATTATCATGAACAAGGAAATATGATAATAACTAATTTATTATTGCCTCTAGGGCATATTTCCAGCAAATTCTTCCTTGCTCTCCTGCAGAAAAAAAGAAGGGATAAATAGAACTTTGGGTTTTCTTCTTGTGTTTGGGAGGCTTGATTTCCTAAACTCCACGTGCATATCTCCCAGTTGAGGTAGAGGGGTCTCCTCTTCATCTGAGCTTTCTTCTCTGTACTTATCTTCTTGTTCCTCCTCCGAGAATAATCCATAAGGATCTAGGTTCCCATAGAGCTTGGGATTGGCAAGATACTGCGACATATAGCTCTCCCCATCAAACTCTTCGGACGACATCTTGCTCCAAATCTGCTGCAACAATATTTTAAAATGAAAACAGGAGGTATTGTCGTGATATGAAAGTGCAAACCTTTGTGAGATTATATAATGAATTTTTGCCGACCCGAAGGAGTGTACCACAAGAAAACGGGGTCCTAAGGGTGCCCGGGGTGGTGGCAAGCACCCTAGGGACGGCCAAGGGGTGGCCGCACCTAACAGGCTTGTCATCTCCTCGTGCGTCTTCCGGACTACTTTTGATTTTCCTAAATTTTGAAATAACCCAAAACTGAGTAAAATTGCTATTGGGAAAGTTTTGGAGTCGGTTTACTTACCGTACCACATACTTGTTCCTTTTCGGAGGTTGAAAGTTCCAGTAGGTCTCCCTAATATACTCTTCGGGAGTTATGGTATTGATAACATTGGTTTCAACATTTATTGTAGTACCTAAGATATAATGTTTGATTCTTTGCATGTTTACCACCTTTGGATTTGTGCCTTCGGCGTTGTTGAACTTGATGGCATCAGATCGATATACTTCCTCGACAATGTAAGGCCCTTCCCATTTAGAGGGAAGTTTTCCTGCAAAAAATCTTAACCGAGAATTGTATAGCAAGACATGATCACCTACATTGAATTCATGCTTTTGTATCCTTTTATCGTGCCATCTCTTAACTTTCTTTTTAAACAACTTGGCATTCTCATAGGCCTGAATTCCTTCATTCATCAAGTGAGCTAATGTCAAATAACCTCTTCTCGTCAGCAAGTTTGAAATCATAGTTGAGCTGTTTGATTGCCCAATAAGCTTTATGCTCTAGCTCTAGAGGTAAGTGACGTGCTTTGACATAAACCATTTTATACGGAGACATACCCATAGGGTTCTTGTAAGAAGTTCTATAAGCCCATATGCATCGTCAAGTTTCTTAGACCAATTCTTCCTAGATCTATTAGCCGTCTTTTGCAAGATCAATTTAACTTCTCTATTTCTTAATTCTACTTGACCACTAGACTGAGGATGATAAGGAGATAAAATTATATGATTAACATCATACTTAGCAAGCAATTTACGAAAAGCGCCATGAATAAAATGTGAATAACGATCAGTCATTAAATATCTGGGGACTCCAAATCTAGGGAAAATAACTTCTTTAAGCATCTTAATAGAGGTGTTATGATCAGCACTACTAGTTGGAATAACTTCTACCCACTTAGTAACATAATCAACAACAACTAAAATATGAGTATACCCGTTGGATGTTGGAAAAGGTCCCATATAATCAAAACCCCAAACATCAAATCGTTCAATAACAAGAGAGTAATTCATAGGCATTTCCTGAAGTCTACTAATATTGCCAATTCCTTGACATTGATCACATAAGAAGACAAACTTACGAGCATACTTGAAGAGAGTAGGCCAATAAAAACCAAATTGTAATACCTTCTGTGCAGTTCTATCTCCAGCGTGGTGTCCTTCGTAGGCCTCGGAACGACACTTGTGTAGGATCTATTCATGTTCATGCTCGAGTACACAATGTCTAATAACACCATCTACTCCTTCTTTATAAAGGTGTGGGTCATCCCAAAAGTAATGTCTTAAATCATAGAAGAACTTTTTCTTTTTTTGGTATGTGAAACTAGGCGGTATAAATTTAGCAATAGTGTAATTAGCATAATCACCATACCAAGGCGCATTGCGAGAAGCATTTATGATAGCTAATTGTTCATCAGGAAAGCTATCATCAATAGGTAGTGGGTCATCAAGAACATTCTCTAACCGAGACAAGTTATCTGCTACAGAGTTATCAACACCCTTTGTATCAACAATATGCAAATCAAATTCTTGTATCAGAAGAACCCACCTGATATGTCTAGATTTAGATCCTTCTCCATAAGATATTTAATAGAAGCATGATCAGTGTGAACAATTACTTTAGAATCAACAATATAGGGTCTAAACTTATCACAAGCGAACAGAACTGCTAAAAAATCTTTTTCAGTGGTAGCATAGTTTCTTTTAGCACTGTCTAGAGTTTTGCTAGGATAATGAATAATATTTAATTTCTAATCAACTCTTTGTCATAGGACAGCATCGACGGCACAATCACTAGCATCACACATGATTTCAAAGGGTAGGTTCAAATTAGGTGGTTGAACAACAGGTGAAGAAATCAAGGCATTCTTAAGAATTTCAAAAGCTTCTACACAATCATCATCAAAAACAAATATAACATGTTTTTGCAAGAGATTAGTGAGCGGCCTAGAAATCTTAGAGAAGTCTTTAATAAATCTCCTATAGAAACTAGCATGACCAAGGAAACTTCTTATACCTCTGATATCCGTAGGACACGGCATTTGTTCAATAGTATCAACTTTAGCTTTGTCAACTTCAATACCTCTTTCGGAGATTTTGTGTCCCAAGACAATACCTTCATTCACCATAAAGTGGAACTTCTCCCAATTCAAGAAATATTAGTTTCTTTGCATCTCTACAAAACTCAATCAAGGTTGCTCAACAATCATCAAAAGAAGTTCCATAAACGGAAAAATCATCCATGAAAACCTCAACAATCCTTTCACAAAAATCAAAGAATATAGCAGTCATACATCTTTGAAAGGTAGCAGGTGCATTTCATAAACCAAAAGGCATACGTCTATAAGCAGAGGTACCAAAAGGGCAGGTAAAAGTGTTCTTCTCTTGGTCCTCTTTTGACACAGGTATTTGAGAGAAACCAGAATAACCATCTAAAAAGCAGAAATGTGTGTGTTTGGATAATCTTTCTAGAATTTGATCAATAAAAGGTAGAGGGTAATGATCTTTTCTAGTAGCTTTATTTCATTTCCTAAAATCAATTACCATCCTATATCCTGTAACAATTATGTGCGGGATCAATTCATTTTTATCATTAGGAACTACGGTAATACCTCCTTTCTTAGGGGCACAATGAACGAGACTAACCCATCTACAATCAGCAATAGGGTAAATAATACCTGCCTCCAAAAGCTTTAATATTTCATTTCATACCACTTCCTTCATTCTAGGATTTAACCGTCGTTGGTGATCAACGACTGGTTTAGCATCGGGTTCCATTTTAATTTTATGCTGACATAGAGTGGGACTAATGCCTTTAAGATCATCGAAAGTATATCCAATAGCAGCACGGTGCTTCCTCGGAGTTTTCAATAATCTCTGTTCTTCATGCTCTGAAATATTAGCACTAATAATAATAGGATATATCATCTTTTCATCAAGATAAGCATATTTCAGAGTATCCGGTAATTGTTTAAGCTCAAACACGGGATCACCCTTGGGTGGAGGAGGATCCCCAAGTATTTCAATAGGCAAGTTGTGTTTCAGAATATTATGTTGATCAAAGAAAATCTTATCTATTTCATTTTTGTTATTTATATGCAAATCGTTTTCATGGTCTAGGAAATATTGTTCTAAAGGATCAGTAGGAGGCACAACAATAGAAGCAAGACCAATAATTTCATCCTTGCTAGGAAATTCTTTATCATGGGGTTATCTACGAAATTTAGAGAAATTAAACTCATGAGACGTATCCCCAAAACTGGCGGTAACAGTTTCCTTCTCACAATCTATCCTGGAATTAATCGTATTAAGGAAGGGTCTACCAAATATAATGGGACAAAAATCATCTTGTGGGGAGCCAAGAACAAGAAAATCAGTAGGATATTTTATTTTCCCACATAAGACTTTCACATCTCTAATAATCCCAACTAGTGATATATTATCTCTATTAGCTAGTTCAATACCATTCATAATCTCTGTATACAAGGTAAAGGGAATTGCACTCACACTAGCACCCATATCACATAAGCGATGACAACAATGATCTGCTATTTTAGTAGAAACAACAAGCGTGCCAACAATGGGTCTATGTTTATCTTTAGTATCAGGTTTAGCAATTCTAGCGGCTTCATCACAAAATTGAATAACATGCCCATCAATATTATCAACCAAGATATCCTTAACCATAGCAATACTAGGCTCAACTTTAATTTTCTCAGGGGGTGTAGGTGTTCTAGTACAGCTCTTACAAACCACAGTTGAAGCTTTAGCATGTTCCTTTATTCTAACAGGGAAAGGTGGTCTTTCGATATAAGTAGCAGGAATAACAGGATCAACATTATAAGTAATAGTTTTATCTTAAACTTTAATAGGTTCAACTACATTCACTTCAATGGGAGGATGATATTTAAACCACTTCTCCTTGGGGAAATCAACATGAGCAGCAAAAGATTCACAAAAAGAAGCTACTATCTCAGAGTCAAGTTCATACCTTTATCGAGTTCCCAATCTTCAGAGTTGCATTTAATTCTTTCCAATAAATCCCCTTGAAGTCAATATCTTTCTTCATATAGGAATCAGCACAAGAAGTATCGAGCATGGATTGATCATTACGAGAAAGCCGAGCATAAAAATTCTGAATAATAATTTCTCCTGAGAGCTCATGATTGGGGCATGAATATAACATTTACTTAAGTCTCCCCCAAGCTTGAGCGGTTATTTATCCTTCACGAGGCCAAAAATTATAAATATAATTCCGATCACGATGAACTAGATGCATAGGATAGAACTTCTGATGAAATTCCATTTTCAATCTGTTGTAGCTCCATGATCCAATGTCATCACATAGACTATACCAAGTCAATGTCTTCTTCTTCAAAGATAAAGGAAAGACCTTCTTCTTTACGTGACCCTCAGGCAGACCTGCAAGCTTAAATAATCCACAAACTTCATCCACATAGATTAGATGCAAATTAGGATGTAGCGTTCCATCTCCTACATAAGGATTAGCCAGCAGATTCTCTATCATACCCGAAGGAATTTCATAAGAAATATTTTCAGTAGGTTCATTAGGTTTAGGGACAACTCTATGTTTCCGGTTGAGGTGAAGATACCCCGAACAAGCCCCTCAAAGGATTACTTTCCATAGTAACAAGTGATAGTAAATTTCAGCACACTATATAAAATTTTCCTTACCAGATTCCACTTACCAAAGGCGCTTCACTCCCCGGCAATGGCGCTAGAAAAGAGTCTTGATGACACACAAGTAGAGGGGATCTATCATAGTCCTTTCGATAAGTAAGAATGCCGAACCCAATGAGGAGAAGATGGAAATGACAAGCGGTTTCCAGTAAGGTATTCTCTGCAAGCACTGAAATTATTGGTTACAGATAGTTTTGTGATAAGATAATTCATAACGAGCAACAATAACAAGTGTAACAAAGGTTTAGGAAGGTAGCCCAATACATTTTGTGGCAAAGGACAGGCCTGGACAAACTCTTATATACAGCAAAGCGCTCCCGAGGACACATGGGAATTTCTGTCAAGCTAGTTTTCATCATGCTCATTTGATTCACGTTCATTACTTTGATAATTTGATATGTGGGTGGACCAGTGCTTGGGTGCTTCCCTTACTTGTACAAACCTCCCACTTATGATTAACCCCTCTCGCAAGCATCCACAACTACGAAAGAATAATTATGATCAATCTGACCATAGAATGAAACATATGGATTCAAATCAGCCCCTTACGAAGCAACATATAAACTAGGGTTTAAGCTTCTGTCACTCTAGCAACCCGTCATCTACTTATTACTTACCAATGCCATCACCTAGGCCCAAATAATGGTGAAGTGTTATGTAGTCGACATTCACATAACACTACTAGAGGAAAGACAACATACATCTCATCAAAATATCGAACGAATACCAAATTCACATGATTACTTATAACAAGACTCATCCCATGTCCTTAGGAACAAATATAACTACTCACAAAGCATGTTCATGTTCATAACCAGAGGAGTATTAATTATCATAAAGGACCCGAACATATGATATTCCACCAAGTAAACCAAGTAGCATCAACTACAAGGTGTAATCAACACTACTAGTAACCCACAGGTACAAATCTGAGGTTTGAGACAAATATCGGACACAAGAGATGAACTAGGGTTTGGAGAGGAGATGGTGCTGATGAAGATCTTGATGGGGATTGACCCCCTCTCTATGAGAGGATCGTTGGTGATGACGATTGCTTCGATTTCCCCCTTCGGGAGGGAAGTTTCCCCAGCAGAAGAGCCCTGCCGGAGCTCTAGATTGATTCTGTCCAAGTTCCGCCTCAAGACGGCGGCGCTTCGTCCTGAATGCTTCCTTATGATTTTTTCCAGGTCAAAACCCACCATATAGCAGAAGATGGGCATCGGGGCCTGCCAGGTGGGTCACAAGCCTGCTAGGCGCGGCCAGGGGTGGTTGCGCCTGGTAGGCATGCCACCTCTTGGTGTCCCCCCTCTGGTATCTGTTTCGCCAAATATTTTTTATATATTCTGAAATAATTCTCCGTAAATCTTCAGGACTTTAGAGTTGTGAAGAATAGGTATCTCAGATTTGCTCCTTTTTATAGTCCAAAATTCCAGGTACCGGCACTCTCCTTCTTCATGTAAACCATATAAAATAAGAGATAAAATGCATAAGTATTGTACCATAATGTGTAATAACAGCCCATAATGCAATAAATATCAATATAAAAGCAGATGCAAAATGGACGTATCACGACGCCCTTGAGAGAGGGGGGGAGATCCCCCTCCTTCTTCTTCCTTGGCCTTCCAGCTTGATGGTAGGATAGTTCCCCCTCTGGTCCATGGCCTCCATGGTGATGGAGGGATGGGATCCCCTCCAAGATTGGATCTCCCTCTCTGTTCTCTTCTGTTTCTCATTCCTGTTTTGGCCGAAAACTATTTCTTATATTCCTGGAGATCCATAACTCCGATCGGGCTGAAATTTTGAGGTGAGTTTTATCCAAAAAACAGCTTTCTTGCGCCCTAAGGAGAGATCCAACCGACATACGAGGTGGGCACGGTCCACCAGGCCATGTTTGGGCCCTTGCAAGTGCCCTGGTAGAGGGTGGAGGCTGTGGGACTCAGTTTGGACTTCATAAATCTTCTAGAAAAACTCCACAAATTTTTATTGCGTTTGGACTTCGTTTGCTATGGAATTTCTGTGAAACAAAAAACACAAAAAAAATAGGAGGTGGCATTGGGCACTGGATCAATAGGTTAGTCCAATAAATCATATAAATTGTTGCCAAAAGTATGTAAGAGTTGTATAATATCGGCATGAAACAATCAAAAATTATAGATACGATGGAGACGTATCACATACCTACATCTAGCTCTATGTTCTCATCACAATCGGGTTTACTTGATGAACTCTAAATATTATACCACTCATTACTCAGACCAGCTAGTGATTGTTTGGTAAATATAAGCGAATTATGGTGACAATGATACTCACACAATTTGGTCACTTGTACCTCTCTTTTTGGTGTAATCTCTGCAAATTAATCAAAGGAGTTTTAATTTACATATCATGGATCCATCTATCGTTGCCAAGCTCAAATTCATGCTCCACCTATAATGCAAAAGCATAGGGGTTGACATAATCATTTCATATCAATCAAGAATAATAAAATATTATATGTTATGGAAATCAAACTACTAAATATGCATTTGCATGATAATATCATGGTATAATTTACATGATCACCTTGAACTGATGTGAATCTGTCATGTTTCCACAAATCATCATTTGTAGGAGCATCACTCCGTTTTTTCTATATAATGCATCTCTAACCTAATGATACGATGTCCCTTCTGCAATTAACTTACTGAACCTCTGCACCATGGTATTTTTGAAGTTACAAATCATGCTAATTTTATAATGAAAGAATATGACCAGTTTATGGTTTGTCTTGTGTAGCTTGTTACAAGACTTTAAAAGAATTTCTATGTGTGTATATTTGTTGTAGTGGTAGTAAACTATGGACATTATAATTTCGGCAACGGGCCCACAACCCTGTCCGACGTGCCCTATGCCCCAGGGTGTGCCTCTAGCTTGTGGCCCTCTCGTGGCTCTTCTTGTCTCTCCCCGAAGCTTCTAGGGTTTCTTATGTCCTGGAAAAATGTGTCAAAACGTTTCGTCGTGTTTGGACCTTTGTAGGCACCGATTTTCTGTAAAAGCAAAAACAAGTAGAAAACATCAACTCGTACTTGGCTCTGGATTAATATGTTAGTTTGTCAAAATAATATAAAATGATGGCCAAAATATGTAAGAATGATAGTATAATAGTATTTGACAATCGAGTATTATAGATATGTTTGAAACATATCAGTCGATACACAACACCTTTGTATTAGATGTGCATTAGTAAAATAAGTAAATTCCTTCTTTAACATTATCAAGGGTTGCTGATCAGTTCAACCAACCCAAAAGGTTGTTTATATTTTTACCAGATCCATTTTCATTTGTTCTTGGTGTTGGGATCTTGGGAATTATGATGAAAATTAGTTAGTTTATCACTATCTTTACTTTTTGTAGAATTATAAAACTTAGTTGTGACTGATTGTTAGTAAGTAACGCACAACATTTTTTTGAAGTACAACAATTATATCATGTGTGAATCTATAAGCATCGTGTATAAGCTAGTGCATCTATCTTCTGTTGAAAATACATAAAACCTAAGCACAGTAGCATAAAAATAAAGTGAATTGTCTGGTTTAAAGAAGATATTTCTAGACAACTCACGATGGGCATCACATAATTCTTAACCGTTACGAAACACATTAGACTATAGACAAACTACATA
Organism: Hordeum marinum; assembly: GCA_022496015.1. NCBI lineage: Eukaryota > Viridiplantae > Streptophyta > Magnoliopsida > Poales > Poaceae > Hordeum > Hordeum marinum. The sequence continues at coordinate 87,657 of JAAAWK010000532.1, forward strand.
GTAGTTTCATGAAAATGCAGTTCTACCAAGAAATTAAAGAGGAAAATATCTATATCAGTTGCTTAAATCCTACCAATGTACATTTATGAAAGGAAAATTGGGCTTAGACCATCAACAAATTTAACTACAAAAGGAAAATGATCATTTGCAGGTTTCTTTAAAAATGAGTTCATGTTTCTATTTAGACCAAGAAGTTTTAATTTCCAAGTTGATTATTTGAAAACTGACTCGACAATATCTATGGGAAATTGAGTATCTCTGTTTTGAGGAACTTGTGTGCAACACTCCAAGTTGCATGATGTACAATTTGGATAAGTTACAACAAATATTTCTAAGCCTAGACTCAAACGACTTAAGAGTCGCAGATATAATTATGTTTCCTTGTTGATTTTGCTACTATATCTTCATTCACGACTTCAGAAACCAAAACTCCTCAAATGACACCTTCCTCCCTACTTGTTATCATTAAACATTTTTCATGACCTCAAGTTATATTACCCAACCATGCATTGTGATCGTTCTCGGTAAGTATTTTGTTTCTCTAATGGAAGTTGACTTATGGGGAGCTGGACGTGATGATCAATGTGAAGACCCACATTCCCATGTCTGGTTGGTATCTTATAAAACGACAAAAGGATCCAAGTTTTACGATAACTTATGATAAATAAGTGCCAAATTACACTAGTATGCCCCTGCGCTAACTCCACAGTCATCACATACATGCATATTATTCACCATACAGATTAGTTTTCATGAAATCTGATATCTCTCCTAACCATCTAATAGTAGCATAAAAATGTAATGAGTTGTGTGGTTTAAAATCAATATTTCCAGGTAACTAAGGGTGGGCATCACATAATTCTTAACCATTATGTAATGCATTAGACTATAGGCAACCTATATTGCAGTTTCTTGAAAATATAGTTCTGGCAAAAAAAGCAATTGTCCTTATTAAATTGCTTAAATTCTACCAATATGCATCATGAAAGGAAAATGGAGCTTGTATCAGCCTCAAAGTTGACTACAAAAGGTAATGAATTGGAGATCTCTTAATTATATATGTGAGTTCATGGTTCTATCGGGAGCAAAAAAAATAATGTACAAGTTGATGGTTTGAACACTAACTCGTTAATATACATGGGAAATTGAGTAAATGTGTATTGCAGAAACTTTTATGCAACACTCCAAGTTTTGTGATATACAATCTGAATGAATTACAACAAATATTTCCCTCCCTACACTTGGACGACTTAGAAATAGAAAATATAATTATTTGTTTCACTATTTTTTCACTGACGTCGTCAGTTGCACCACTTGAGAAACGAAAACTATTCAATTGGCATCTCCCTTCCACTAGTTGGCATAAACATTTCACATGATGTGAAGTTACACTGTATTATCCAACCTCTTGATCATTCATAAGTATTTTTTTAGTGAAACATCACTTGTGGAGAGAGGGACATTATGATGATCAATGCGGAGACGCTCACTCCCAGTCATTGGTTGACATATCTTAGAAAATGACAAAAGCAGCCAGGTTTATGGCAAATTGATGATAAATAGGTGCCAAAATTTGATTGTAATTACCCGTGCTAGCTCAGCTGTCGGCACACACATGCACGCATCTAATGCACTCAAGCATATGAGTTTCCATGGCTTATGATATTTTCTCTTACACACGCCATTATGTCAGTTGGGGTGCCAATCAAGGTGAGAAGACCATATTGTTGGTACTAATAGTGATTATTCAAGGGGAATGCACAATAGTTTTGCCGACACCCATATATGCAACTCTGGCTATCCTCCTATTAACAAACATGCTAAGAAGGACATGTATGGAGAGCCATGCCATATGAAGCTTTGTTTGGGAAACACCGCTAGAGTGAGAGACTAACATCAACTTTCCTCCGTCAAAAGAAGAACAAACTTCAACTTTTCCAACCAAAAGATCTCTAAAAAAGCACGTATATGACATTTAAGGATATTGATCAGACAAACTATTCAACTTTCAGTATTGTTAATTATCTGCTTGATGTCACACACTACATGCACCACCAAATTAAATCCAATTTATTCTCCATACCACCTCCATTGATCAAGTTATGTAAGGAGCAAAATACCCCTCCATGTGTGCCACCACACTACATAGGTAAAAGATCGATTAAAAAGATACTTGAATTAAGATGATTGGTGGTGGGGAACTCACTCGCGAGCTTACAATGGCATATCAAATAATTTCTACGGTTATCAATTAAGTTGCCCCTGTGTTGTGTTCAATGGAGATTGAGAGAAATACCAAATATGTATGGTGATTCTACATCATGATGAAGGGTTCTTAGAAGTTGAACAAAAACGTTGTTATTTGTACTATGCAAAATTCCTTTTCATTTATTTCAAGTGTTAGGAATATGGAGATTATAATGACAACACGTTAGCTTTTCACCATATTTCCATGTAGAATTATTAAATATTACCATAGTTGTGTTTGCTTGTTTATTGGGGGACACAACATTTATATCTAGTGTGAATCTGCAAGCCTTACAAGCTCCGAAATTTTATCTGTTTTGTTATTGAGAAGTCACTAAGCCCAACTGTGTAATAGTAGCATAAATATAGTGAATTGGTTCTATCCAAATAAGAAGTTTCCCTACAATAATGGTGGGCATCACATGATTCTTAATAATGATTAGATAGATATATATATTCTAGGCTAACTATATATCAATTCTATGATAAATACATTGTTGCGAGCAGAAAAAAATCACCTATGTTAATTAATTATGTATAAAGAGACTTAATTCTTAACCAGTAGTAGATGGATTATGATCATGGCTAACTATATAGAAGTTTTATGTATAATGCAATGATGCTAAAAAAGAAGATGCTCATATTAAGTTGCGTAAATTCTACTAGTAATAATTTGTGAAAGAATCCCCATTACCACTACAAATGGAAAACATAATAAACCAAGAAATATATTGTCTAAATTGATGAACATGAACATTGATTCACTATCTTTTAAAAATGAGTAGTTGTGTATTTCAGAAATAAAATGTAAGTCCAAGCTTCATGATTTTCAACTTGGAAAAGTTACAATACGTAATTATTAGTCTACACTCACACAACTAGGAATATCAATTAGAATTATTTTTCTTCATGACATAGTAAAACATTGGCATGGTTAACTGCGGAAGAGGAAAGAATCTCATTGGCATTGGTCAGTAGGTTGCACGTGGATTTTATGAAGTTTTAAACATTTGAGAAATATATATAAGATGGAGTAAAATGTACAACGATCATGGATGATATAAGGGGATGGGCAACAACAGCGACCTGCCCTACGTAAGCTACTAAGATGACAATATTTGGTTGGAGAAAGCGGGAGACTAGCTGAGCTAGCATAGTATTCTAGTGAGTCAACATGTGAATGGAATGGAGGATCTTCTGGACTGATTCTCGGTTGCAAGGCTGCTCTCTCAACATTTAAGTTCATTTGACGTAGGGCAACGAATGCTACATGCAAAACCGTACCCGATGATAATAATAAATGTGTACTTGAGAGTACGATGGGATGTGTAAGAATTCCTTGATACTTAGGTATTTATATCATTAGAGATACTTAGACATATATTCTTCATACCAAACTAAGTGCAAACAATAGATATTTGTGATTTACACTCTCTAGATGATACCCTGCGTGATGTTGCCGGATAGTTTGCAACATATTTCAATGAGGCTTGCATGAAACACAAATATTTAGAGTAATAATATAAGATCTAAAACTGAAAATACATGTGACTTATTAAAATTGATTGTTATACAGTTCTATAATATTTATTAGATATAAATATCACAATAGAATTGAAATTCCCATGCATGTTTTCATATTGAGGTGAGTCTTTTCCCATGCATGTTGCATGATGATGTGACATGCTTGAATGTTTAGAGAAATAGGTTAGCGGGGGTGGGCCTTTTTACACGCATGTTGTGTGATGAGGTCGCTTTCTTGCATGTTGAGAGAAATAAGTTAGTGGGTGCTAGCTATTTAAATATCAGAAGATTTTCTATTTCAAAAAGAAGATACATATATGCATGACATGTTATCTTTGCAAAGTGATACGTCCATTCTGCATCATGCTTTTACATTGATATTTATTGCATTATGGGCTGTTATTACACATTATGGTACAATACTTATGCCTTTTCTCTCTTATTTTACAAGGTTTACATGAAGAGGGAGAATGCTAGCCACCCCCCTGGCCGAGCCTAGCAGGCTTGTGGGGCCCCAATGGCTCCTCTGATGCCCATCTTCACCTATATGAAGCATTTTGACCTCGAAAAAAATTAGAAGAGAGCTTTCGGGACAAGCGCCACCGTCTCGAGGCGGAACTTGGGCAGAACCAATCTAGAGCTCCGGCAGGGTTGTTCTACCGAGGAAAGTTCCCTGTCGAAGGGGGAAATCGAAGCCATCTTCATCACCAACGATCCTCTCACCAAGAGGGGGTAAATCTCCATCAACATCTTCATCAGCACCATCTCCTTTCCAAACCCTAGTTCATCTCTTGTATCCGATCTTTGTCTCAACACCTCAGATTGGTACCTGTGGGTTGCTAATAGTGTTGATTACTCCTTGTAGTTGCTGCTAGTTTGTTTACTTGGTGGAAGATCATTTGTTCAGATCCTTTATGATAATTAATACTCCTCTTATCTTGAACATGAACATGTTCCGTGAGTAGTTACGTTTGTTCCTTAGGACATGGGATAAGTCTTGTTATAAAAAATCATGTGAATTTGGTATTCGTTCGATATTTTGATGAGATGTATGTTGTCTCTGGTGTTATGTGAACGTCGACTACATAACACTTCACCATTATTTGGGCCTAGGGGAAGGCATTGGGAAGTAATAAGTACATGATGGGTTTCTAGAGTAACAGAAGCTTAAACCCTAGCTTATGCGCTGCTTCGTAAGGGGCTGATTTGGATCCATATGTTTCATGCTATGCTTAGGTTTACCTTAATTCTTCTTTCATAGTTGCGAATGCTTGCGATACGGGTTAATCATAAGTGGGAGATTTTCCCAAGTAAGGGCAGCACCCGAGCACTGGTCCACCCACATATCAAATTATCAAAGTAACGAACGCGAATCAAATGAGCGTGATGAAAACTAGCTTGACAAAAATTCCCATGTGTCCTCGGGAGCGCTTTTCTTTATATAAGAGTTTGTCCAGGCTTGTCCTTTGATACAAAAAGGATTAGGATACCTTGCTGCACCTTTGCTACATTTTTTGCTTGTTAATCGTTGCGAATTATCTTATCACAAAACTATCTATTACCGATAATTTCAGTGCTTGCAGAGAATACCTTACTGGAAACCGTTTGTCATTTCCTTCTGCTCCTCCTTGGGTTCGGCACTCTTACTTATCGAAAGGACTATGATAGATCCCCTAGACTTGTGGGTCATCAAGACTCTTTTCTGGCGCCGTTGCCGGGGAGTGAAGCGCCTTTGGTAAGTGGAACCTGGTAAAGATAAAATTATATAGTGTGTTGATATTTACTGTCACTTGTCACTATGAAAAGTAATCCTTTGAGGGGCTTGTTCGGGGTATCTTCACCTCGACCGGAAACACAAAGAGTTGCTCCTGAACCTAGTGAACCTACTGAAAATATTTATTATGAAATTCCTTCTGGTATGATAGAGAAACTGTTGGCTAATCCTTATGCAAGAGATGGAACACTACATCCTGATTTACATCTAATCTATGTGGATGAAGTTTGTGGATTATTTAAGCTTGCAGGTCTGCCCGAGGATCATGTCAAGAAGAAAGTCTTCCCTTTACGTTTGACGGAGAAGGCATTGACATGGTATAGGCCATGCGATGATATTGCATCATGGAGGTACATCCGATTGAAGATGGAATTTCATCAGAAGTTCTACCTTATGCATCTAGATCATCGTGATCGGAATTATATTTATAACTTTTGGCCTCGTGAAGGAGAAAGAATCGCTCAAGCCTGGGGGAGGCTTAAGTCAATGTTATATTCATGCCCCAATCATGAGCTCTTGAGAGAAATTATTATTCTGAATATTTATGCTCGACTTTCTCGTAATGATCAATCCATGCTCGATACTTCTTGTGTTGGTTCCTATATGAAGAAATATATAGACTTCAAATGGGATTTATTGGAAAGAATAATACATAACTCTGAATATTGGGAACTCGACGAAGGTAAGGAGTCAGGTATGGACCTTAAGTTTGATTGTGTTAAATCTTTCGTAGACACCGATGCTTTTCGTGAATTTAGCACTAAATATGGACTTGACTCTGAGATAGTAGCTTCTTTTTGAGAATCTTTTGCTGCTCATGTTGATCTCTCCAAGGAGAAGTGGTTTATATATCATCCTGCCATTGAAGTGAAAGTAGTTGAACCTATTAAAGTTGAAGAGAAAACTATTACTTATAATGTTGATCCTGTTATTCCCACTACTTATACTGAGAAACCACCGTTCCCTATTAGAATGAAGGATCATGCTAAATCTTCAGTTCTGGTTCGTAAGAGTTGTGCTAGAACACCTACACCCCCTGAGAAAATTAAAGTTGAGCCTAGTATTGCTATGGTTAAGGCTCTCTTGGTTGATAATATTGATGGGCATGTTATTCAATTTTGTGATGCAGCTGCTAGGATTGCTAAACCTGATGCTAAAGATAAACATAGACCCGTTGTTGGCACGCCTATTGTTTCTGTTAAAATAGGAGATCATTGTTATCATGGCTTATGTGATATGGGTGCTAGTGTGAGTGCAATTCCCTTTACCTTGTATAAAGAGATTATGAATGATATTGCACCAGCTGAGTTAGAGGAAATTGATGTTACAATTAAGCTTGATAATAGAGATAATATATCACCAGTTGGGATTATTAGAGATGTGAAAGTCTTGTGTGGGAAAATAAAATATCCTACAGATTTTCTTGTTCTTGGCTCCCCACAAGATGATTTTTGTCCCATTATATTTGGTAGACCCTTCTTGAATACCGTCAATGCCACGATAGATTGTGAGAAGGAAACGGTTACCGTAAGTTTTGGGGATATGTCTCATGAGTTATATTCCTCTAAATTTCATAGACAATCCCATGATAAGGAATTGCCTAGTAAGGGTGATATTATTGGTCTTGCTACTATTGATGTGCCTCCTACTGATCCTTTAGAAAAATATCTGCTAGATCATGAAAATGACATGCATATGAATGAAAGAAATGAAATAGATAGGATTTTCTTTGATCAGCATCCTATCTTGAAAAACAACTTGCCTATTGAAATACTTGGGGATCCTCCTCCACCCAAGGGTGATCCCGTGTTGGAGCTTAAACAATTACCCGATACTTTGAAATATGCTTATCTCGATGAAAAGAAGATATCTCTTGTTATTATTAGTGCTAACCTTTCAGAGCATGAAGAACAGAGATTATTGAAAATTCTGAAGAAGCATTGTGCTTCTATTGGATATACACTTGATGATCTTAAGGGCATTAGTCCCACTCTATGTCAGCATAAAATTAAAATGGAGCCTGATGCTAAACCAGTTGTTGATCACCAATGACGGTTGAATCCTAAAATGAAGGAAGTGGTAAGAAATGAAATATTAAAGCTTCTGGAGGCAGGTATCATTTACCCTATTGCTGATAGTAGATGGGTTAGTCCCATTCATTGTGTCCCTAAGAAAGGAGGTATATCCGTAGTTCCTAATGATAAAAATGAATTGATCCCGCAGAGAATTATTACAGGTTATAGAATGGTAATTGATTTAAGGAAATTGAATAAAGATACTTGCACTAGTAGAAAATAGGCATTTAGTCCCGGTTTTGCAACCGGGACTAAAGGCCTCCACTTTTAGTCCCGGTTGGATTACGAACCGGGACTAAAGGGGCTCCGCCTGGCAGCTTTTTTGAGCGGGGCCTTTAATAATTTAAGAGCAGCGAGGAGGGGTATTTTTTATATTATTTGACAACTTAATCTCTAATCACCCTCCTCACTGCTCTTGAATTTTTTGACAATTTAATCTCCAATCACCCCTCATTCCAAATCATCTAACTTCCCGGCCGGTCACCCATCCTCTCACTACTCCAACCCTAGCATGCCTAACTTTTGAGTTCTATCATCCTTAGTTTGCAAGTTTGCACTTGTTGTTTTCTTGACAATATTAAGCTATCAATCCTATTAACCCTTAGGTCTTTATGTCACATTATTTAATTTTCTAAATTCCAAAAATTATTAAAATAAACGACAATAATTAACAAACAACAATGATTAATTTAAAAAAGCAAAAAGGCAAAAATTTCGAAAATTCTCAAAAATTCTCAAAAAACAAAAAAAAAGTTCAAAAATAAAATAAGTAATAATAATATTGAATTTCAATGAAAATCAAATAAGTAACATTACTATTTTATTCATTTTTGGCCATTTATTCATTTAATATGGCATAATTAATATCTTTAAATCTGTAAATCGAAATTTGACAAATAATATATCCATTATTCTTAGAAAAATATGAGGAATCCAAATATGACATCATTTATTTAATTTTTAAAATAAGTTAAATTTTCATAACACTTTTTTTACATCATATGCAAAAGTTATAGCCGTTTTACTTTTTCATAACACTTTTTTTAAACTTGTTTGAACTCTAGACTTTTTGTGCATTCAACATGCACCATCCAAAGCCACATAATCAATCTTCAACCCTTTCCGACTTCATTCGTTATTTTTCATGCATTTATTAATTTTTTTTGAGCTAAATGACCTTGAAATTTAAAAGCACTACAAATGAACTCTGAAAAGGTTGAAACTTGGCATGGTATCATCATTTCACCCACATAGCATGTGCTAAAAAGTTAAGAGGGTCACAATAAAAAATAGATGCACTTCGTGTACAAACTGGACAATCCCTTTCGAACTATTAGGGTTTCGAACGAAAACTCATCTCTTACAAAGGCATTTCATTTTCTTTAGTTATTTAAATTATAGAATTTTTGTGCGTTCAACATGCACCATTCAAAGCCACATCATCAATTTTCAACCCTTTCCCAATTCATTCGGTATTTTTCATGCATTTATTGATTTTTTTAGCTAAATGACCCCGAAATTGAAAAACACTACAAATGAACAATGAAAAGGTCGAAACTTGGCATGGTATCATCATTTCACCCACATAGCATGTGCTAAAAATTTGAGATGGTTACGACAAAAGTTGGATGCACTTTGTATGCAAACTGGACAATCTCTTTCGAAGTACATGGGTTTCGAACGAAAACTCATCTGTTACAAAGGTATTTCATTTCTTAAAACTTATTTCAACTCCAAACTTTTTGTGCGTTCAACATGCACCATCTAGCATGTGCCTAGGAGCAAAAAAAATTAAAAAAATCAAACTCAAGTTATTCACAATCTAGGGTTTTTAAGAAAATTGAAAAAAAACAAATTTAAACCATTAAAATTTTAAAACTAATTGCACAAACACAAACTAGACAAAATTTTGAATCTAATGCAAAAATAATCACTCAAAAACATCAAATATCCCAAAAGATATAAGCAGTTTAAAAATAGAAAAAACAAAAAAGAAACTTTCAAAACCCTTTAGTCTGGGTTGGTATCTCCAACCGGGACTAAAGGTCTAGCCTTTAGTCCCAGTTGGAGACACCAACTGGGACTAAAGCCCCAACCCCTTTAGTCCCGGTTGGTGTGTCCAACCGGGACTAAAGGTGGCCTTTAGTCCAGGTTGGAGACACCAACCGGAACTAAAGGGTATCGGCCCCTTTCGTCTTGGTTGGTGTCTCCAACCAGGACTAAAGGTGCCATTTGAACCAGGACTGATGCCCGACCGGCGCCCTAGCCGCTCGAACCGGGACTAATGCTCACATTAGTCCCGATTCATAATGCAATCGGGACTAATGTGTAGATTGAGCTGGGATGAAAGCCATGTTTTCCACTAGTGTAGAAAAGATCATTACCCTCTACCTTTCATTGATCAAATTCTAGAAAGATTATCCAAACACACACATTTCTGCTTTGTAGATGGTTATTCTGGTTTCTCTCAAATACTTGTGTCGAAAGAGGACCAAGAGAAGACCACCTTTACCTGTCCTTTTGGTATCTTTGCTTATAGATGTATGCCTTTTGGTTTATGCAATGCACCTGCTACATTTCAAATATGCTGACTACTATATTCTCTGATTTCTATGAAAGGATTGTTGAGGTTTTCATGGATGATTTTTCCGTATACGGAACTTCTTTTGATGATTGTTTGAGCAACCTTGATCGAGTTATACAGAGATGTGAAGAAACTAATCTTGTATTGAATAGGGAGAAGTGCCACTTTATGGTGAATTAAGGCATTGTCTTGGGGCATAAAATTTCCTAACGAGGTATTGAAGTTGACAAGGCTAAAGTTGATGCTATTGAAAAAATGTTGTGCCCTATGAATATCAGAGGTATAATAAATTTCCTTGGTCATGCTGGTTTCTATAGGAGGTTTATTAAAGATTTCTCTAAGATTTCTAGGCCTCTCACTAATCTTTGGCAAAAAGATGTTCCATTCGTTTTTTATGATGATAGTGCAGAAGCTTTTGAAATTCTTAAGAATGCCTTGATTTCTACACCTGTTGTTCAACCACCTGATTGGAACCTACCCTTTAAAATTATGTGTGATGCTAGGGACTATGCCTTAAGTGATGTTCTAGGAGAAAGAGTTGATAAGAAATTAAATGTTATTCATTATGCTAGCAAAACTCTAGACAGTGCTCAAAGAAACTATGCTACCACTGAAAAAGAATTTATAGCAGTTGTGTTCGCTTGTGATATGGAGAGATATAGGGAGCAAAGTCCTATGATAAGATACCGCGAAATGTTATGTGGTGGGCCTTGGAGAAACACAAAGTCCCAAAAAAGTACATTACCCTCATCAAGTACATGTACGATAATGTTGTGACAAGTGTTCGAACAAGTGATGGCGACAATGACGACTTCCCAATTAAGATAGGACTGCATCAAGGTCCAGCTTTGAGCCCTTATATTTTTGCATTGCTGATGGATGAGGTCACAAGGGATATACAAGGAGATATCCCATAGTGTATGCTCTTTGCGGATGATGTGGTGCTAATCGATGAGAGCCGGGTAGTGGTCAACAGGAAGTTGGAGTTATGGAGGCAAACCTTGGAATCGAAAGGTTTTAGACTTAGTAGGACTAAATCCGAGTACATGAGGTGCGCTTTCAGTACTGCTAGGAAGGAGGAGGAGGAGGATGTTAGCCTTGATGGGCAAGTGGTGTCTCAGAAGGACACCTTTCGATATTTGGGGTCAATGTTGTACATGAGGTGTGCTTCTGGCATTCTTTGTGACAAGAGGATACCACAAAAGCTAAAAGGCAAATTCTATAGGACGGCAGTTTGACCCACAATGTTGTATGGCGCTAAGTGTTGGCCGACTGAAAGGAGACATGTGCAACAATTAGGTGTGGCGGAGATGCGCATGTTGAGATGGATGTGTGGCCACACAAGGAAGGACCGCATCCGGAATGATGATATACAAGATAGAGTTGGGGTAGCACCAATTGAAGAGAAGCTTGGCCAACATCGTCTGAGATGGTTTGGGCATATTAAACGCAGGCCTCCAGAAGCCCCAGTGCACATCGGACGACTTAAGCATGCTGATAATGTCAAAAGAGGCCGGGGTAGACCGAACTTGACATGGGAAGAGTCCGTAAAGAGAGATCTGAAGGACTGGAGCATCACCAAAGAACTAGCCATGGACAGGGGTGCGTGAAAGCTTTCTATCCATGTGCCAGATCCATGAGTTGGTCGCAAGATCTTATGGGTTTCACCTCTAGCCTACCCCAACTTGTTTGGGACTAAAGTCTTTGTTGTTCTTGTTGTTGTTCGCTTGTGATAAGTTTAGACCCTATATTTTTGATTCTAAAGTAACTGTTCACACTGATCATGCTGTTGTTAAATATCTCATGGAAAAGAAAGATGTTAAACCTAGACTTATCAGGTGGGTTCTTCTGCTACAAGAATTTGATTTGCATATTGTTGATAGAAAGGGTGCTGCTAACCCCGTAGTAGATAACTTGTCTAGGTTGGAGAATGTTCTTGATGACCCACTACCTATTGATGATATCTTTCCTGATGAAGAATTACTTGTCATAAATGCTTCTCATAATCCTCCTTGGTATGCTGATTATGCTAATTACATTTTCGCCAAATTTATATTGCCTAGATTCACATACAAACAATAGGAAAAGATTTTCTATGATTTAAGACATTACTTCTGGGATGACCCACACTTTTATAAAGAAGGAGTAGATGGTGTTATTAGTCGTTGTGTACCTGAGCATGAACAGGAACAGATCCTACGGAAGTGTCATTCCGAGGCCTACGGAGGACACCATGCTGGAGATAGGACTGCACATAAGGTATTACAATCTGGTTTTTATTGGCCTACTCTCTTCAAGGATGCTCGTAAGTTTATTTTGTCATGTGATGAATGTCAAATAATTGGCAATATTAGTAGACGTTAGGAAATGCCTATGAATTACTCTCTCGTTATTGAACCATTTGATGTTTGGGGTTTTGATTATATGGGACCTTTTCCAACGTCCAACGGGTATACTCATATATTAGTTGCTGTTGATTATGTTACTAAGTGGGTAGAAGCTATTCCAACTAGTAGGCTGGTTGTAATGGGAAGTATCATATACTAGTATCATGCATATGATACTAGTGTAAGATACTACATCCGTAGTGCATAGTATCATATATTAGTATCATAGGACAGTTCATTTATTGTCATGCATGACATATAGTAGAACATCATTTAATATGATATGGTATCATGATATGATACTCAACCCTCTCTTTCTTCATTTAATTCTATGACACCTCATCAAGATTCCTTAGTTGTCATGCATGATACTACCTATGATACTCCCATTACGACCAGCCATAGTGTTGATCAAAACACCTCTATTAAGATGCTTAAAGAAGTTATTTTCCCTAGATTTGGAGTCCCTAGATATTTAATGACTGATGGTGGCTCACATTTTATTCATGGTGCTTTCCATAAATTGCTTGCTAAGTATGATGTTAATCATAGAATTGCATCCCCTTATCATCCTCAGTCTAGTGGTCGAGTAGAATTAAGCAATAGAGAAATTAAATTGATCTTGCAAAATACGGTTAATAGATCTAGGAAAATTTGGTCTAAGAAACTTGATGATGCATTATGGGCTTATAGAACTACTTACAAGAATCCTATGGGTATGTCTCCGTATAAAATGGTTTATGGTAAAGCATGTCACTTACCTCTAGAGCTAGAGCCCAAAGCTTATTGGGCAATCAAAGAGCTTAATTATGAGTTCAAACTTGCTGGTGAGAAGAGGTTATTTGACATTAGCTCACTTGACGAATGGAGAACCGAGGCCTATGAGAACCGAGTTGGTTAAAGAAAAAGTTAAGAGAGGGCATGATAAAAGGATACAAAAGCATGAATTAATGTAGGTGATCATGTCTTGCTATACAATTTTCGGTTAAGATTTTTTGCAGGAAAACTTCTCTCTAAATGGGAAGGACCATAAATCGTCAAGGAGGTATATCACTCCGGTTCCATTAAGATCAACAATGCTGAAGGCCCAAATCCAAAGGTGGTAAACGGGCAAAGAATCAAACACTATATTTCAAGTACTCCCATTAATGTTGAAACCAATGTTATCAATACCATAACTCCCGAAGAGCATATTAGGGAGATTTACCAAAATATTTTAGACTCCAAAAAGGAATAGGTACATGGTACGGTAAGTAAACCGACTCCAAAAGTTTCCCACTAGTAATTTTACTCAGTTTTGGAATATTTAAAAAATTAGGAAAATAAAAAGCAGTCTGAATGAAGCACGAGGAGGCGACAAGCCTGCTAGGTGCAGCCACCCCCTGGCCGCGCCTAGGGGTCTTGTCACCACCCCGTGCGCCCCCAGGACTCCGTGTTCCTGTGGAACATCCCTTCGGGTCAGAAAAAATTCATTATATAATCTCCCGGAGGTTTCGACTTTCGTATCACGATAATACCTCATGTTTTTGTTTTGAGTTGTTTCCACAGCAGATTTAAATTGTCATGGCGTCTCCCGGTGCTCCGAAGGACAAGTATTTTGAGAAGGTCATCAATCCTTATCTTGCGGAGGTGCTGCAACACCCTCAAACCATTGAGATGCGTGAGGGGGTGCTGCACATCCGCGACGTTGAGGGACCGAAGAAGAGTGGAAGCATGGAAACAAGGCTCGAGGCAGTGGAGCAGTAAGACTTCAAGTGCCAAGTGATGGTGGAGCATGGACTCAATGCCAACCATATGATGATCTCGTATTTTACCCATAAACACAAGTTGGACACCAAGGACACCGGAGAGCACATCTTCAAGTTTTACGAGAAAATTGAGAGTCTCCAAGCCTACATCTATGATCTGCAAAACCAAAACTGTGAGTATGAATACATATTTAAGAGAATGAGCTAGGCTGTAGATTTGAGGATTCCAGAGACTTGTTCATCTTTTTAGGATGGTGAGCCTATCCCTTGGAAGACGAAGGACAAGCCTCCAAACTCATCAACAACTCCACCACCATCTCCTCCGAAGAAGGACACCTGAGCACATGGGTATGGGCACTCCCCTTGGCTTGTGCCAAGCTTAGGGGAGGTGCCTTGGTATCGTATTACATCACACCATTTTCCTTTTTCCTTTTTCTTATATTTCCCAGTTCGATCCTTTTTTATATTGTTTTGATCTAGTAGAATAGAAGTTTTTAGTATGATCTACCTTTTAGTTTTTGTTTTTGCTCCCATTATGTAAGCAAGTACGAGAGTTATATAATAAAACGTAGTTTTGATGAGAGGGCTTTGCTAGATTACTGTGGTCTCTAAAGTAATGAATAAAGTATTATAAAACAAAAGCAAAGAATATATAATGATCTTATGGGGAGTGCTGACTTCACATATAAAAAGTATGGTGATTTGGGAGTTAACAAACATAGTAATTGGCCATTCATGCAATTGAAAGGAAGTGATGAAGAAAGAGTGATTCACATATAAGTATATTATCTTGGACATCTTTTATGATTGTGAGCACTCATTAAAATATTACATGCCAAGAAGTTGATGTTGGACAATGAAGACAACATAATGGGTTATGTTCACTTACCTCTGGATAGAAGCTATATGGTGTTAGATCCTTCAACATGTAGTGCTTGCTTCGACCTCATATTAGCCAAAACTTCCACACTAAGTAGAGATACTACTTCTGCATCCAAACACCTCAACCCAGTTTTGCCATGAGAGTAAACCATACCTACCTATGGATTGAATAAGATCCTTCAAGTAAGTTGTCATCGGTGCAAAAAGGCAATAAAAATTGGTCCTAAATATGTGTGATCTTTTATTTTAAGGGAAATAAGCGTTGTACGAACTTGTGATAGTGAAGAAATAAAAGCGACAGACTACATAATAAAGGTTTCTATCACAAAGGGTAATACAACACGGTGTTCCTCTGCATTAAGAGTTTGTGCATCCAGAAATAAAAAGCGCATGACAACCTCTGCTTCCCTTTGTGAAGGGCCTATCTGTTACTTTACTTTCTAGTACTTACCTTTATGCAAGATTCATGGTGGTCTTCACCACTTCCTATATTTTGTCTCTCTTGGCAAGCATTATGTGTTGGGAATGATCTATACTTATATATCCACTAGGATGTGGGTGATCATGAGTTGTTATTGTTGACATCACCCTTGGGGTGAATAGTTGGGAGGCAAAAATATAAGCACCTATCTTTCTCTATGTTCAGTTGAAACTTTGACCTCGTGGGTACTGCGTGAGTGCTAGCAATTGTGAAAGACTAAAAGATGATTGAGTATGTGGATTTTCTTTACGAGCTCTTATATTGACTCTTTTCGATGTTATGATAAATTGTCAATTGCTTCATTGATTAAGATCATAGTTTGTTAGTTGTCAATAGAGTTCTTGGTTCATACTTTATCTTGTAAATGAATTTTTACTCTAGTATAAAGAATCTAATACAATGAGTATTGTTGTTCTAAAGTTGATCATGATTCCCTCATGTCCGTATTTTATTTTTATCGACACCTCTACCTCTAAACATGTGGACATATTCATCGATGTCGGCTTTCGCTTGAGGGCAAGTGAGGTCTATGCTTGGGGGAGTTGATACGTCCATTTTGCATCATGCTTTTACATTGATATTTATTGCATTATGGGCTGTTATTATACATTATGGTACAATACTATGCCTTTTCTCTCTTATTTTACAAGGTTTACATGAAGAGGGAGAATGCTGGCAGCTGGAATTCTAGACTAGAAAAGGAGCAAATCTCAGGTACCTATTCTACACAACTCCAAAAGTCAACAACACATATGAACGGTCAACAACACATGCTCACACACAAACAAATACTTGCACCCAACACGGGCAAGAGGGTTGTCAATCCCCTTGTACTCGTTAATTTCAAGGATTAATACTCATAGTGGTAGATATATAAATTTCAAAACAAAATAAAAATAAATAAATTGCCGCTAGTATTTTAGGATTTTAGTAATATGAAGTGAATGGACCCGAGACCATAGCTTTCACTAGAGACATCTCTCTCATGAACATAGCAATGGTGGGTAGATAAATTACTATTGGGCAATTTGTAGAAAAGTGAATAATTATGAGGATATTCATGGCATGATCATTATATAGGTATTACGTCTGAAAAAAGTAGACCGAAGCAATTCTGCATCTACTACTATTACTCCACCAATCAACAGTTATCCAGCATGCATCTATGGTAATAAGTTCATAACAAACAAAGTAATGCTTGGATCATGATGATATAATGTAGACAAAGAAAGACCAAATAATATGTTCAAACCCCGTTATTTTACCCATAGTAGCAATAATACAAATATGTGCCGGTCTACTCCTCCTGTCACAGAGTAAGGACACTACAAGATTGAACCTACTAGCATGCACCACTTGCTCTATAGATCTAATAATCAACTTGGCCAAAGAAAACTCATAGATCGAAAAGCATACATAGCTACAAAATCACACATGATAAATCTCAAAAAAGAGTCAATTACTTTGAATGAATAACCTGATCATAAACCTACAATTCATAGGATCCGAACAAACACACCACAAAGATTACATCAAATAAGTCTCCGAAGAGATCATTATATTAAAGATCAGACGAGAGAGAGAGAGAGAGAGCCATCTAGCCAATGCTATGGACCACTAGGTCTTGTGGGAAATATTCTAAACATCATGGAGGCATCAAGGTTCATGAAGATGGCCTCTGTGATTTATTCATCCACTATTAGGGTATCGGTGGAGGCCTCTAGATGGCATCACATAGGAACAAAGGCTTGCAGAGGCGATAAAATTATTTTGGGTCTCCCTATGATGGTTTTAAAAAAATTGTGAACTTATGGAATTAATTAGGTCAGGGGACTTCCAAGGGGCCCACAAGCTCAGGTGGCGCGCGCTACCCCTGGGGCGCGATGTCTGAGCTTGTGACCCTCTTGTAACTCATCTGGCCTCCTCTCGAAGCTTCTAGGGTCCCTCTTTGCCGAAAAAATCACCATAAAGTTTCGTCGTGTTTGAACTTTGTTTGGTATGGTTTTTTTGCAAAACCAAAAACAAGCAGAAAACGGAACTAACACTAGGCACTATACATCTTGGGCATTGCTCTCAATCTCCATTGAACCGAACACAAGGGAAGTTAAAGTGAGAAAAATACAAAATATATGAGACTATGAATTTTAAAATTAGGAAAATATGAGTGTAAAATCCATTCATCATGATCTTTCCATCCATTCTTGATGACAGTGAGTTTCCCGTTATCATGCTTCGTCTGGTCTGTCCTACGGTACACATAATCCTGACGACGTGGTGGCTATGTTGACTTCCTTGACCACATTAATGTTGTTTCATTCTATAGACTTGGTGCTTACTTCCTCATAAACATGTGCATGCCAAGTCTGGTGGTTCTCGCTGATGTTGGGGTGGGTGAGCGTGCTCATGTGGGATTCATCAAGAACTTTGTGTGGTGCATGCCATTCAAGTTGTCCTATAATAAATCATGGGAGGCAAAAAAAGTGCATACACGCATAGTGAAATGATCATGCATATTACAGGCAATAGTCGAGGTCAATTATGGGTCAAATTTTAAACTATGAATTTGCTAATTCCCATCTAGATGAAGATTAACTAATCCACACCCATGTCTTGCATCATTCGATTTTATGCAAATGTTTTTCAAAAAAATCTTTATTTCTCCATGTCCCTAGTATGCCTCTAATAGACTAGCTCGTTGATCAAAGATGGATATGGTTTCCTGGTCATGGACATGAGATGTCATTTGATAATGGGATCAAATCATTAGGAGAATGATGTGATGGACAAGACCCAAACTATGAACGTAGCATACGATCGTGTCAGATTCTTGCTACAGTTTTCTGCATGTCAAGTATTTGTTCCTATGACCATGAGATCATGCAACTCACTGACACCGGAGGAGTGCTTTGTGTGTATCAAACGTCGCAACGTAACTGGGTGACTATAAAGGTACTCTACAGGTATCTCCGAGGGTGTCTGTTGGGTTCGCATGGATCAAGACTGGGATTTGTTACTCCGTGTGACGGAGAGGTATCTCAGGGCCAGTCGGTAATACAACATCACAATAAGCCTTGCAAGCAATGTGACTAAGTGTTAGTCATGGGATCTTGTATTACCGAACGAGTAAAGAGACTTGCCGGTAATGAAGTTGAACTAGGTATGGAGATACCGACGATCGAATCTCGGGCAAGTAACATATCGAAGAACAAAGCGAACATCATAAGGGATTAATTGAATCCTTGACATAGAGGTTCGACCGATAAAGATCTTCATGGAATATGTAGGAACCAATATGGTCATCTAGGTCCCGCTATTGGTTATTGACCGTAGAGGTGTCTCGGTCATGTCTACATAGTTCTCGAACCCGCAGGGTCTGCACACTTAAGGTTCGGTGAAGTTTCGGTAGTATAGAGTTATGTATGGTGGTACCGAAGGTTGTTCAGAGTCCCGGATGAGATCCCGGACGTCACGACGAGTTACGGAATGGTCCATAGGTAAATATTGATATATAGGATGTCCCATTTTGGTCACCGAAAAAGTTTCGGGCTAATCGGTAATGTACCGGGAGTGCCGGTAGTGTACCGGGAGACCACTGGGAGTGTCGGATGAGCTCCCATACGTCCCAGGGAGCTCCGGAATGGTCCGAAGTTAAATATTGATAGAAGTCCTGTTTTGGTCGCCGGAAAAGTTTCGGGCTCATTGGTAGTGTACCGGGAGTGCCGGTAGTGTATCGGGAGACCATCGGGAGGGATATTTCGACCCAAGAGGCTACATGGGCTGTGGGAGAGTGAATACCAGCCCTTAGTGGGCTGGTGGAAGTCCCACACAAGGCCCATGTGGCTGGGAAAGAAAACCCAAAGAGAAAAGGTGGAAAAAGGCAAAAAGGGAAGGAGTCCTAGTCCTACTAGGATTGGAGGAGGATTCCTCCTCTCCTCCAACTTCAGCCGAAGCCTAGAGGGCTTGGCCCTTGCGCCAAGCCTCCTCCTCTATTACTCTTATATATACTAGAGGTTTTAGGGGTTTTGCACTAGATTTTCAGCCATGTGCTACCCTCTCCTCTAGTGCATAGTTTCTCCTCTAGATCGGTTTTTTGCAGTGCTTAGGCGAAGCCCTGCCGGAATAGCTCCACCACCATCGCCGCAGCGCTATCACACTGCCGGAGAAATCGTCTACCTCTCCGCTCCCTCTTGCTTGATCAACAAGGTGGAGATCGTCATCAAGTTGTACGTGTGTTGAACGCGGAGGTGTCGTCCGTTCGACGCTAGATCGGAAGGACTGTGATCAAGATTGCGAGACGGATCATGATGAAATCGCGGGACGGATTGTGATTGGATCGCGGTACGGATCGTGATGAGATCGTGGGACGCTCGGCGATTTGGATCGCGAAGACGTTCGACTACACCAACCGTGTTTCTTAACGCTTCCCGCTTAGCGATCTACAAGGGTATGTAGATCCACTCTCCCTCTCATAGATGCTCATCACCATGGATAGATCTTGCGCGTGTGTAGGAATTTTTTTGGGCGCGACAACCCAGATGGCGACACGTTGATGGAGATCATGGTGTCATGTCGGTGATGATGGAGATCATGCCGGTGCTTTCAAGATGGAGATCAAAAGCACAAGTTCATGGCCATATCATGTCACTTATGATTTGCATGTGATGTTAATCCTTTTATGCACCTTGTTTTTCTTAAGACGGCAGTAGCATTATATGGTGATCCCTCACTTAATTTCAAGATAAATTGTGTTCTCCCCGAGTGTGCACCATTGCGAAAGTTCGTCGTGTCGAGACACCACGTGATGATCGGGTGTGATAGACTCTACATTCACATACAACGGGTACAAGCTAGTGTTGCACATGCAGAACACTCGGGTTAAACTTGACGAGCCTAGCATGTACATACATGTCCTCGGAACACAAGAGACCGAAAGGTCGAACATGAGTCATATAGTAGATATGATCAACATGATGATCTTTCACCATTGAAAGCACCTCAACTCGTGTGATGATCAGACTTGAGTTGGTGAATTTGGATCATGTATCACTTGAGTGATCGGAGGGATGTCAATTTGAGTGGGAGTTCTTAACTAATATGATTAATTGAACTCATTATCATGAACATAGTCAGCAGTGTCTTTGCAATATTATGTTGTAGATTACTAGCTCACGTTGTAGCTCCCTTGAATTTTGATATGTTCCTAGAGAAATAGAGTTGAAAGATGTTGGTAGCAATATTGCGGACTAGGTCCGTGATCTGAGGATTGTCCTCATTGCTGCATAGAAGGCTTATGTCCTTAATGCACCGCTCATTGCGCCACCCCCTCTAGCGTCGTCTGTAGATGTTGTGAACATCTGACAGGCACGTTCCGATAACTACTTGATAGTTTAGTGCGTCATGCATTACGGCTTAGAATTGAGGCTCCGAAACGTTTTGAATGTCACGAAACATATGGGATGTTTTAAGAGATGAAATTGGGATCTCAAGCTCGTGCCCGTGTTGTGAGATATGAGATCTCCAACAAGATTCTTTTGCTACAAGATGAAGGAGAATATCTCAATTATTGATCATGTGCTCAGATTGTCTGGGTGCTACAATTGCTTGAATCGAGTGGGATTTAATCTTCCATATAAGATAGTGATTGATATAGTTCTCCAAGTCACTGTCACTAAGCTACTAGAACTTGGTGATGAACTATAAAATGCCAGGGATAGAAATAATGATCCCTGAGCTGTTCGCGATGTTTGACACCGCGAAGGTAGAAATCAAGAAGGAGCATCAAGTGTTGATGGTTAGTAAAACCACTAGTTTCGAGAAGGGCAAGGACAAGGAGGGAAACTTCATGGATGGCAAGTCAGTTGCTGCTCCAGTGAAGCAACCCAAAGTTGAAGCCAAACCCGAGAATAAGTGCTTCTATTATCAGGTGAGCGGTCGCTGAAACGTCGACACAAGTATATTTGATGTACATGTTATTGATGTTTACCTTGCTAGTACTCCTAATAGCACCTGGGTATTGGATACCGGTTCGATTGCTAAATGTTAGTAACTCGAAGTAAAAGCTACAGAATAAACGGAGACTAGCTAAGGGTGAGCTGACGATGTGTGTTGGAAATGTTTCCAAGGTTGATGTGATCAACATCGCACGCTCTCTCTACCTTCGGGATTAGTGACGAACCTAAATAAATGTTATTTGGTGTTTGCGATGAGCATGAACGTGATTAGATCTTGTTTATTGCAACATGGTTATTCATTTAAGTTAGAGAATAATGGTTATTCTGTTTACATGAATAATACCTTCAATGGTCATACACCCAATGAGAATGGTTTGTTGAATCTTGATCGTAGTAATACACATGTTCATAACATTGATGCCAAAAGATACAAAGTTAATAATGATAGTACCACATACTTGTGGCACTGCCGCTAAATGTCATATTGGTATAAAGTGCATGAAGAAACTCCATGCTGATGGATCTTTGGGCTCATTCGATTTCGAATCAGTTGAGACATGCGAACCATGCCTCTTGGACAAGATGACTAAGGACCCCGTTTTCCGGATTGATGGAGCGGGCAAGTGATTTATTGGAAATGATACATGTTGATGTATGCAATCCAATGAGTCTTGTAGCGTGTGGTGGATATCGTTATTTTCTTACCTTCACTGCTGATTTGTGTAGATATAGTGTATATTTACTTAATGAAACACAAGTCTGAATCATTTGAAAGGTTCAACCAAATTCATAGTGAAGTTTAAGATCATTGTGACAAGAAGATAAAAAAATTTGCGATATGATCGTGGAGGTGAATATCTGAGTTACGAGTTTGGCATACAACTTTAGACAATGTGAAAGTTGTTTCACAACTCACGCCACCTACAACACCACAGTGTGATGGTGTGTCCGAGCGTCATAGTCGTGCTCTATTGGATATGGTGCATGCTATGATGTCTCCTATTGTTTTGTTCCTATAATTTTGGGGTTATGCATTAGAGATAACTACATTCACTTTAAATAGGGAACCATCTAAATCCGTTGAGATGACACCGTGTGAATTATGGTTTGATAGAAACCTAAGCTGTCATTTCTTAATGTTTGGGGATGCGACGCTTGTGTGGAAAATGTTTTCACCTAATGAGCTTGAACCCAAAGAGGACAAATGCATCTTCATAGAATACCCTAAGAACAGTTGGGTAAGCCTTCTATCTCAGATCCAAGCATAAAGTGTTTGTTGCTAAAACTGGGTCCTTTCTCGAGAAAGAGTTTCTCTCGAAAGAATTGAGTGGGAGGAAGATAGAACTTGATGAGGTTGTTGAACCCTTAGTTTCAACCAGAGAGTAGCGCAGTGCAAAAAGATGTTTTCTGTGGATCCTATGTCAGTTGAAAAGAAGTTAATGATAATGATCATGAAACTTCGGATCAAGTTACTATCGAACCTCGTAGGTCGACAACGATGCATACTACTCCTGAGTGGTATGGCAACCCTGTCTTAGAAGTCATGTTGTTGGACAACGATGAACCTAGGAACTATGGAGAAGCGATGATGGGCCCGGATTCCGACAAATGGTTAGAAGCCATGAAATCCGAGATAGGATCCATGTATGAAAACCAAGTATAGACTTTGGTAGACTTGCTCATTGGACGGCAGGTCGTTGAGTACAAATGTATCTTTAAAATGAAGATAGACGCTCATGGTAAATGTCACCATTTGTAAAGCTCGACTTGTTGAAAAGAAGTTTACGACAAGTTCAAGGAGTTGACTGCGATGAGAATTTCTCACTCGTAGTGATGCTAAAGTCTGTTGCAACTATGTTAGCAGTTGCTACATTTTTCAATTATGAAATTTGGCAGATGGATGTCAAAACATCATTTCCTTAACGGTTTACTTGAGGAAAGGTTGTATGTGATACAACCAGAAGGTTTTGTCAGTCCTAAGGATGCTACAAGGTGTGCAAGCTTCAGTGATCCTTCAATGGACTGAAACAAGCATCTCGGAGTTGGAATATAAACTTTGATGAGGTGATCAAAGTTTTTGAGTCTATGCAAAGTTTATGAGAAACTTGTATTTACAATAAAGTGAGTGGGAGCACTATAGAGTTTCTGATAAGCATATGTGGTTGACATATTGTTGATCGAAAATGGTATAGAATTTCTGGAAAGCATGAAGGGTTGTTTGAAAAGAGTTTTTCAAAGGAAGACCTGGATAAAGCTACCTAATTGTTGAGCATCAAGATCTATAGAGATAGATCAAGATACTTGATGAGACTTTCAATGAGTACATATCTTGAAAGGTTTTTGAAAGAGTTCAAAATGGATCAGTCAGAGAAAGAGTTCTTGCCTGATTTGTAAGGTGTGAAGTTGAGTAAGACTCAAAGCTCGACCACCGCAGAAGAAAGAGAAAGGACAAATGTCGTCCCCTATGCCTTAGCCACAGGATCTATATTATGCCATGATGTGTACCGCACCTGATGTGTGCCTTGTCATGAGTCTGTCAAGGGGAACAAGAGTGATCCAGGAGTGCATCACTGGACAGCGGTCAAAATTATCCTTAGTAACCAGAGGACTAAGGAGATGTTTCTCGATTATGGAGGTGATAAAGAGTTCGTCGTAAAGAGTTACATCGATGCAAGCTTTAACACCAATCCGGATGACTCGTAGTAGCAATCTGGATATGTATAGTGGAGAAGCCATTTGGAATAGTACCAAGTAGAGTGTGGTAGCAGCCATCTGAATGTCGCAGACCCGTTGACTATAATACCTCTCTCACATGCAAAGCATGATCAAGCCACAGAACTCATTGGGTGTTAGATTCATAACAATGCGAATCACATGGTGATGTGAACTAGATTATTGACTCTAGTGCAAGTGGAAGACTGTTGGAAATATGCCCTAGAGGCAATAATAAATTGGTTATTATCATATTTCCTTGCTCATGATAATCGTTTATTATCCATGCTATAATTGTATTGATTGGAAACTCAGATACATGTGTGGATACATAAAGAACACCATGTCCCTAGTATGCCTCTAATAGACTAGCTCGTTGTTCAAAGATGGCTATGGTTTCCTATTCATTGACATGAGATGTAATTTGATAATGGGATCACATCATTAGGAGAATGATGTGATGGACAAGACCCAAAATATGAACGTAGCATATGACTCTGTCAGTTTATTGCTACAGTTTTCTGCAAGCCAAGTATCTGTTCCTATGACCCTGAGATCATGCAACTCACTGACACCAGAGGAGTGCCTTGTGTGTATCAAACGTCGTAACATAACTGGGTGACTATAAAGGTACTCTACAGGTATCTCCGAGGGTGTCTGTTGGGTTGGCATGGATCAAGACTGGGATTTGTTACTCCATGTGACGGAGAGGTATCTCAGGGCCCACTCGGTAATACAACATCACAATAAGCCTTGCAAGCAATGTGACTAAGTGTTACTCACGGTATATTGTATTACGGAACGAGTAAAGAGACTTTCCGGTAACGAGGTTAAACTAGGTATGGAGATACCGACGATCGAATCTCGGGCAAGTAACATACCGAAGAACAAACGGAACATCATACGAGATTAACTGAATCCTTGACATAGAGGTTCGACCGATAAAGATCTTCGTAGGATATGTAGGAACCAATATGGGCATCCAGGTCCCTCTATTGGTCATTTACCGTAGAGGTGTCTCGGTCATGTCTACATAGTTCTCGAATCCATAGGGTCTGCACACTTAAGGTTCGGTGACGTTTAGGTAGTATAGAGTTATGCATAGTGGAGACCGAAGGTTGTTCGGAGTCTCGGATGAGATCCGAACATCACGGGGAGCTCCGGAATGGTCCGGAGGTAAATATTGATATATAGGAAGTCCTGTTTTGGTCGTCGGAAAAGTTTCGGGCTCGTCGGTAGTGTACCGAGAGTGCCGGTAGTGTACCGGGAGACCATCGGGAGGGGTATTTCGACCCAAGAGGCTAAATGGGCTGTGGGAGAGTGAATACCAGCCCTTACTGGGCTGGTGGAAGTCCCACACAAGGCCCATGTGGCTGGGAAATAAAAACCCAAAGACAAAAGGTGGAAAAGGCAAAAAAAGGAAAAAAGGGAAGGAGTCCTAGTCCTACTAGGATTGGAGGAGGATTCCTCCTCTCCTCCCACTTCGGCCGAAGCCTAGAGGGCTTCGCCCTTGCACCAAGCCTCCTCCTCTCTTCCTCTTATATATACTAGAGGTTTTAGGGGTTTTGCACTAGATTTTCAGCCACGTGCTACCCTCTCCTCTAGTGCATAGTTTCTCCTCTAGATCGGTTTTTTGTAGTGCTTAGGCGAAGCCGTGTCGGAATAGCTCCACCATCACCGCAGCCCCGTCATGCTGCCACAGAACTCTTCTGCATCTCCGCTCCCTCTTGCTAGATCAAGAACGCAGAGATCGTCATCAAGCTGTACGTGTGCTGAACGCGGAGGTGCCGTCCGTTCGGCGTTAGATCGGAAGGACCGTGATCAAGATTGCGAGACGGATCATGATGAGATCGCGGGACAGATCGTGATGAGTTCGCGGGACGGATCATGATTGGATCGAGGGATGGATCGTGATGAGATCGCGGGACGCTCTGCGATTTGGATCGCAAAGACATTTGACTACACCAACCGCGTTTCTTAATGCTTCCCGCTTAGCGATCTACAAGGGTATGTAGATCCACTCTCCCTCTTGTAGATGCTCATCGCCATGGATAGATCTTGCATGTGCATAGGAAATTTTTTGTTTCCCATGCAACGTTCCCCAACATAAACGGTATGGGTGAGAACATTCAGACCAAAATCCCCATTAATGTTCTACCGTATCTGCCAATCGTACCAAGACTTCAACATCTTTTCATGGTCGAAGAGACGGTGAGATAGATGACATGGAACAAATTAGGCAAAAGAACCGAACTAGATGCGGATGGCAACAAGATGTTGGTACACAGTTCAGATGCTTTTGCATGGAAGCAATTCGATGCATTACATAAGGATAAATCGATAGATCCAAGGAATCCTCGAGTTTGCCATCAGCACAGATGGGTTCAATGTGTATGGTATGATGGCAGCACAATGCAATTGTTGGCCTGTATTTGTCATTCCACTCAATCTCCCCCACGGAGAGATTATGAAAAGAAAGAACATTTTCTTGACGTTGATAATTCCAGGGCCCAAATATCCGGGGAAGAATATGAATGTGTATATGCAGCCGCTTAAGGATGAATTGCAAGAAGCCTGGGATAATGGGATCAAGACATACGACGCCGCTACCAAAAAGAACTTCAAAATGCATGTGTGGTACATGTACTAGACGCATGACTATCCGGCATATGCGCTATACGTTGGCTGGTGTGTGCATGGAAGGTTCCTGTGCCCCACATGCAAGGAAGCTCTTCAGTTTCGTTGGCTACAAGCTGGTCACAAGTTTTCTTGTTTCGACATGCATAGACAGTTCTTGGATCTTGACCATAAGTTCAGAAAAAACTAGAAGAATTTCATCAAAGGTATAGTTGTCAAAAACACCGCACCACCTGCGTTGAGAGGCCAACAGATCCTTGATCAGTTAAACACTCTCGATCCTGATCCTTTGCGTCCTGGATATTTCAAAGGGTATAATACGGAACACGCCTGGACACACAAGTCATGCTTATGGGATCTGCCTTACTTCAAAGACCCCATTTTCCCACACAACATCGACATGATGCACACTGAAAAGAATATGGCGGAGGCCATTTTTGGTACATTGTTCGGCATAGAGGGAGTGTCAAAGGATAATACTAAGGCTAGAATCGACTAGGAGGCTCTTTGTGATAGACAGTTACAAAACTTGCGACAACGGAAAGGAAAGCAAAGCGTAGAGAAGCCAAAGGCATGGTTCAATCTTGGAAGGCCAGCTATGAGATAAATGCTATTGTGGGTGAAAATGTGTTTGATGTTCCCCGATGGGTATGCTGCGAATCTAAAGAGGGGAGCGAGTCTTGAAAAATTGAAAATATTTGGTCTCAAGAGTCATGATTGGCACATATGGCTTGAGCGGGTAATGTCGTTGCTGTTGCGTGGCTTTATCCCTGAGGATGAATGGCTAGTACTGCCGGTGCTTCGAAGGGGAAATCGTTGGATGTCAAAGAATGGTGGACCATTCCATTGTATATCTTCAACAACCTAACAGAAGTGCGGTCGTACATCAAGTATGTTATTGGTAACTTATTCTTCCGCAACTTCTAATTCCTTTGAACTGCTCTTATTCCCGGATATTTCATATAGTCGATACGTCGCCAAATTCTCGGATGGAGCGTTCATCGAAAAGAATTTCGTCCAAGAGTATGAGCTTCCGGCAAAGCATGGAGGTGACTGTCCCGGTTTCATCTCTTGGTTCAAACAAAGGATAATTAATTACCATTACTGGACCATTTGATTTCTTGGTCTAATTTACGGCTAATGCATCCATTCTTCCGTATTAAACTTGTAGGCTGATGCAAAGTCTATGGACGCCGAGTTGAGACAAGTCGCTAATGGTTTTGACTATAAGGTCCGTTCATTTGACAAATACGACATCAACGGGTATCGCTTTCATACCTTTGGCAAAGAGCTATATATGCCCGACGTAAAGACTACAAATTGTTGTGTCTCTGCTATCGGCGAATGAGGTACCAAGTATTATGGAAGAGTTGAAGCAATTTATGAACTTCTATTCTATGGTGAAAACCCATCGACCGTCGTAGTCTTCAAATGTTATTGGTTTCAGCCAAAGAAGACTAGAAGGACTCATGAACATATAGGGCTAGTCGAAATCAACGAAAGCACCCATTTAGGTGTTCCCGATGTCTATATTATGGCTCAACACGTGACACAAGTTTTCTATCTACCGTGGGCCTGCCAAACTGATCCAAATCTGAAAGGTTGGGATGTCGTTTATGAAGTGCTGCCAAGGTTTAGATCAGCTACCCTCAATGAAGAGGATTACGAACCTCACATTAACCTAGACACATATGAAGGAGAATTCTTCCAAGAAACACGTATGTCCAAAAACGTTTCAAGAACCGCTCTACTTCACCCCGTAACATTGAAGTACACAGCGACAGTGAATCCGTCTTAACCCCTGAGCCGGAACAGGAAGAGCCGGAAGAAGAAGAGGTTACTGCTGTGGATGACCTGTCACTTCTTGACCGATTACATAATGGAGGCCTTCCACATGTTCTTCCTGATAGTGATGATGATGTTGCATTTATTGATGATAGTGATGATCATGATGCATTTATTGATCCCGAAGCATATATAGACGATCAAGATTATTATTAGTTCATGTCACGTAATCAACTATTATTATATACATATATAAAAAATTTATTATTCATGTTGGTATTTATGATTATGATACACTTAAATTATATACATTTTATTACTCATGTTGGTATTTATGTTGTACTAATTTCATTTACTCTTTGTCATGGTAGGTGTTGAAAGATGGTGGGAAAGGGTCGAGAGCACTCCGAGGCTCCTTCTTCGTCGGCGGGTGGTGGGATGGGTAATCCCATTCCTGCCCCGTCTCTCCGGAGAGCGTTACTCTCTACTCTACAAGGAGTGGCCTCTCTTCGACGACCGCGGCCCCCGTGAGAGGAGGTCGACCCCCCGCAAAGAAGAGAGCTACTAAAGGCACACGTGGCACCCGCGGGAGAGGTAGGGTGGCTTCCACGCCTTCCCCGCCGCCACCCCCAGCTTCTTCACCTGAGCATAGGACTGCTAGGGTGGACCCGTCTGAGGTGGAGGCTACACGGACTCCAGTTCATGAGCCTAAGGTCGATGAGCCTCGGGTCGACGAGACTCGTGTCCCAGAGGCTTCGTTCCAGGAGACTCCATAGCAAAGCAGGGATGAGGGTACGTCCCAAGAGACCCACTGGGATACCTGGCCCGATCTGGGTCAACCGGAGCCAAGTGGCTATGCTGATAGCAACGAGGAGTTGGGTCAGGGGGCCACCATCTACCAGCGTGGTAGTACGGGGCTCCCGTTCGTGTCGGCGACCCATGAGCAGAGGTGGTCGATTCAGCCAAGTGGGGACAAGTAAGTTCATTTACTCTTATTTAACCTTTTGCCATCATGTTTTCTGAAATATCTAATGTGTTAGCTTTAATTTGTCATACTGCAGGGGTTGAATTGTGGCCAAGGGTGTCTGCAAGCTCAACAGCGTCCTTGGTGTGCTTTGCCGGAAGAACTCCCCGGGGTTTGTTACGTTGCCCGGTTTGGGTCGAGAGGTAGGAATGACCTGGGAGCACTACTTGGGTGCCCCGTCCCCGCCGGAGGTGGGGATAAACGGTGTTTTGTGCCACACGAGGGCTGACATGGTGATCAGACAGTTTTGGGTAATTTATCCTTTACACAATTAAAAATCAAAATAGCTAGTTATTGCACTAATTAGTGTTGTCTTGTTTGTAGACCTTCTACAGGTGTGAGGAGGGATACGAGGACGCCGCGACAAAGGTTATCAAAACCGAATGTCGTTTCCTACTTCAAAACTGGCGGCACGAGGCTCGGCTGTAGGCCGTTCGGGACTACTACGCCTCGCGGCGTATTAGGAAGGGAAAGGGGAAGTGTCGCGATTCTAAGATGGAGAAGGAGCATTACATGAAGGTAATTACATACTCCCTCCGTTCCTTTATGTAAGGTGTATTATTTTCGGCACGGTGACCAAAGCACATAACTATAGACATGTTAAGACTAAATTACCCTTGGCAAATTTGTTGCATAGTGGAAAGTGAATAAATTACTCTAGAAAAGTATGAGATACATGCAATCGACATAGAGATAGTTTCCTTCTTTTACTATAAGGAGAGATACACACAATCAGAAAATAGATATTTTCCTTTTTTAAGAGGGCTAACAAGGGAATTATGGAGAATTAGAAGAAATGCACCCTACATTCTGAAATTTTATCCAAAAATAAATACAACTTACATAGAGGAACGGAGGGAGTATTATTGAGGCCTTGTAGTTAGTTTCCTTGATTTCATTCTTACGCGTAGCGCTCAAATTTATCTTTATTAACTTAGGTGCCCCCGAGATGGTATGTGGATAAGATGGGTTGTTGGGAGGCCTTGGTGGACCAGTGGTGCTCCGAAAAGTGGGAGGCCAGCCACAACACTGCCAAGGGTAGGCATGGCAAAATGGTTGGTGTGCCACACCATCAAGGGAGCGTCAACTTAAATGAGTTTGGTGAGAATTGGGTACGTGGTTTGCTTCATGACTCATGCAATTCATTCTTAATGCTAGCTTTAGCCCTTTACTAATACTTTTTCCTCTCTCTCTCTCTCTTTTAGGCCCGTCACAATAAGACGGAGGTGCCAGAGATGTACGACCTCTATGCGATGGCCCATACTGCCTCGTACAAGAAGATCAAGGCATTCTCTGAGTCTAACCTCGATCATCCCGAAAACTTAACCAACATCTCCTCCCACAACAAGCTTGTGAAGTATAGAGATCACGGGAAGGCGAGGAAAGGGGAGGACTTTAACCCGAGCCAGGGGCCTATTGATCCAGAGCTGGTGATGATAGCTGGCAACGGGAGGCCCAACGGTTCGATCGCCATTGGAGATGGCCTTATACGTTGTCCTAGCACTCTTCGGCAGATAAAGGCACACCAAACAAGCTCCTGTCCTGAGATAACACCTCGTCCACGGCCAGTCGAGCTCACTATCGAGGTGAGTTTAATGGACTCAACTATCTTTCCGCATTATGTTGTGTGTGCGAACCAATATGATTACAATTCTAACAATGCGTTGTCTTCCAGGATGCTATTCTGAAAGAGAGAGAGGCAACGCAGATGCTTTTGGCGGCGAAGGATAAGGAGATAAAGAAGTTGGAGGAGTGGACGGTTGCGTTGATGGAGGCGTAGAGGGCACGATACGATGCGTCTAACAGGGCCATGTACGAGCTCTTCGTGGTAAGTTTATTTTTCATATTTGTCAAATCTTGCATTGTAATGTTCGTTTCATTAAAACATAAAATGTTTGACTTCTCGAAACCAAATGTACAGTCTATGTGCGAGAAGACTGGCCACGCCCCTCCAGTGATGCCAGTCATTAACATGGCAGGGACGGTGAGTTTCATTTCAATGCAGTGATCTTTTGATTGTCATCATGCTAACGACACATTGCAAATGATGTTTGCTGTAGAATATCTCCCGAAATGCATTGCACGACCCTTCTACAGGGGAGCCTTCTCCAGGTGAAACAAGCCAGAACCATCGTGCTTCACCTCCATGCTATCGAGAATGGTATGTTTTTCTAGTTTTTGCTTAACAACCGCATAATGACGGTTACTTACCTTACCTTACCTCACCTATTTTACCCAAGTTAGCTCTAGAATGACCTACACTTACCTTAGTTTCCTCCTAAATGACATAATAAGATTAGGTAGCTCCAAATTTGCATAATAAGCTTAGTTAGCTCCAAAATGACCTATGTTACCCAAGTTAGATATAAATAATCTATAATTAGCTTAGTTAGCTTCAAAATGGCATAATAAGCATAGATAGCTCCTACATGACCTATTTTCACCTAAGTTAGCTCTAAGATGACATATATTTAGCTTAGTTTCCTCCTAAATGGCATAGTAAGCTGAATTAGCTCCTAAATGGCCTATTTTCTCAAAAATATCATAGACTTAGCATAATTCTCTCCTAAATGACATAATAAGCTTACCTACCTCCAAAACGGTCTATTTTACCTAGCTTAGCTATTAAATGACCTATACTTAGCTTACTTAGCTCCAAAATGGCATAATATGCATAGTTAGCTCCTAAGTGACCTATTTTTACCTAAGTTAGCTCTAAAATGACATATTTAGCTTAGTTTCCTCCTAAATGACATAGTAAGCTGAATTAGCTCCTAAATGGCCTATTTTATCAAAAATGTCCTATATTTAGCTTAGTTCTCTCCGAAATGACATAATAAGCTTACCTAGCTCCAAAATGGCCTATTTTACCTAGCTTAGCTATTAAATGACCTACACTCAGCTTACTTAGCTCCAAAATGGCATAATAAGCATAGTTAGCTCCTAAGTGTCCTATTTTTACCTAAGTTAGCTCTAAAATGACATATATTTAGCTTAGTTTCCTCCTAAATGACAAGTAAGCTGAATTAGCTCCTAAATGGCCTATTTTATCACAAATGTCCTATATTTAGCTTAGTTCTCTCCTTAATGACATAATAAGCTTACCTAGCTCCAAAATGGCCTATTTTACTTAGCTTAGCTATTAAATGACCTATACATAGGTTACTTAGCTCCAAAATTTCATAGTAAGCATAGTTAGCTCCTCAGTGACCTATTTTTACCTAAGTTAGCTCTAAAATGACAAATATTTAGCTTAGTTTCCTCCTAAATGACATAGTAAGCTGAATTAGCTCCTAAATGACCTATTTTACCAAAAATGTCCTATATTTAGCTTAGTTCTCTCCTAAATGACATAATAAGCTTACCTAGCTCCAAAATTACCTATTTTACCTAGCTTAGCTATAAAATGATCTATACCTAGCTTACTTAGCTCCAAAATGGCATAATAAGCATAGTTAGCTCCTAAGTGACCTATTTTTACCTAAGTTAGCTCTAAAATGACATATATCTAGCTTAGTTTCCTCCTAAATGACATAGTAAGCCGAATTAGCTCCTAAATGGCCTATTTTATAAAAAATGTCCTATAATTAGCTTAGTTCCCTCCTAAATGACATAATAAGCTTACCTAGCTCCAAAATAGCATTTCTACCTAGCTTAGCTATTAAATGACCTATACTTAGCTTACTTAGCTCCAAAATGGCATAATGAGCATAGTTACCTCCTAAGTGACCTATTTCTACCTAAGTTAGCTCTAAAATGACATATATTTACAGTTTCCTCCTAAATGACATAGTAAGCTGAATTAGCTCCTAAGTTGCCTATTTTATGAAAAATGTCCTATATTTAGCTTAGTTCTCTCCTAAATGACATAATAAGCATACCTAGCTCCAAAATGGCCAATTTTACCTAGCTTAGCTCTTAAATGACCTATGCTTAGCTTACTTAGCTCCAAAATGGCATAGTAAGCATAGTTAGCTCCCAAGTGACCTTTTTTACCTAAGTTAGCTCTAAAATGACATATATTTAGCTTAGTTTCCTCCTAAATGACATAGTAAGCTGAATTAGCTCCTAAATGGCCTATTTTATCAAAAATGTCATATATTTAGCTTAGTTCTCTTCTAAATGACATAATAAGCTTACCTAGCACTACAATTACCTATTTTACCTAGCTTAGCTATAAAATGACCAATACTTAGCTCCAAAATGGCATAATAAGCATAGTTAGGTCCTAAGTGGCCTATTTTTACCTAAGTTAGCTCTAAAATGACATATATTTAGCTTAGTTTCCTCCTAAATGACATAGTAAGCTGAATTAGCTCCTAAATGTCCTATATTATCTAAAATGTCCTATATTAAACTTAGTTCTCTCCTAAAGGACATAATAAGCTTACCTAGCTCCAAAATGGCCTATTTTACCTAGCTTAGCTACTAAATGACCTATACTTAGCTTACTTAGCTCCAAAATGGCATAATAAGCATATTTAGCTCCTAAGTGACCTATTTTTACCTAAGTTAGCTCTAAAATGACATATATTTAGCTTAGTTTCCTCCTAAATGGCATAGTAAGCTGAATTAGCTCCTAAATGGCCTATTTTCTCAAAAATGTCTTATATTAAGCTTAGTTCTCTCCTAAATGACATAATAAGCTTACCTAGCGCCAAAATGGCCTATTTTACCTACCTTATCTATTAAATGACCTATACCTAGCTGACTTAGCTCCAAAATGGCATAATAAGCTTAGTTAGCTCCTAAGTGACCTATTTTTACCTAAGTTAGCTCTAAAATGACATATATTTAGCTTAGTTTCATCCTAAATGACATAGTAAGCTGAATTAGCTCCTAAATGGCATATTTTATCAAAAATGACCTATATTTAGCTTAGTTCTCTTCTAAATGACATAATATGCTTACCTAGCTCCAAATGACCTATTTTACCTTGCTTAGCAATTGAATGACCTATACTTAGCTTACGTAGCTCCAAAAAGGAATAATAAGCATAGTTAGCTCCTAAGTGACCTATTTTTACCAAAGTTATCTCTAAAATGACATATAGTTAGCTTAGTTTCATCCTAAATGACATAGTATGCTGAATTAGCTTCTAAATGGCCTATTTTATCGAAAATGCCCTATATTTAGCTTAGTTCTCTCCTAAATGACATAATTAGTTTACCTAGCTCCAAAATGGCCTATTTTACCTAGCTTAGCTATTGAATGACCTATACTTAGCTTACGTATCTCCAAAATGGCATAAGAAGAATAGTTAGCTCCTAAGTGACCTATTTTTACATTCTCTTCTTCATCTAGACTTCTTCTAATTTTGGAGCTTCCCATTTTGCAGATTACACTCACTTCACGGAAGTTTGCATTGATGGAGTGCTTGTGTTACTTGTTATTTTTATTTTGTATCGATGAGCAATGTGACACTTGCTACTTATGTATATGAAACTATGTATGTATGGATGAAACTATTGTAATATGATTGGGTACGGATGAAACTTTATTATCTATGTGGATGAAACTTATTTGAATATGGTTATTAGTATGGCAACATATTTATTCCTGTGAAATATACATATATACATATGTCTTATTGCTATGAAAATGGATTTAGTAAAAAATAAAAAAAGGAAAATGGCCTTCATCTTTGCTGTCGGTGGGCCGACGGCAAAGGGGGGCCTTGGGCAGATGGCGAAGGGGGACCCTAGGGGCAAATGGCCTCACTCTTTGTCGTCGGCCCACCGACTTCAAAGGGCGCAAGGCAGACGACAAAGGGGTGGGAAAGGCCGACGGCAAAGGTAGGGGCCCAAGGCCGACGGCAAAGGCGGACCCCAGGGGCAAAGGGACTTAACCTTTGTCGTCTGCCCACTGATGGCAAAGGGGGGTCCGAAGGCCGACGACAAAGGTAGCAAATAGCAAAGAACTGTCGTTAACACTTGACGGTCATAGCCCCTGGGTCTGCCGTCCAAACTCTTTGCCTCCCACCCACCAACGGCAAAGATTCTTTGCCGTATGTGGTCCTGAGGCAGAGGGAAAAGGACTGCTTTACCGGGTTTTTCTTCGTCGGAATTCTTGCCGTCTACTGACGGACGGCAAAGGCCTTTGCCGTCAGCCATGGCAGACGACAAATAACTGGATTCCTGTAGTATAATTTCCTAGTTGAACTTTGTTATTTTTTGTCATCTTCTTGTATGTTCCTAATACAGTTGCTTTGGCCTTTTTGTGTTCAATGAAAAGCCACCCTCTAGAAAAAAATCATACATCAACTCCCTTGGACAGAAGGGCAGTCATCAATGGTGATCCATGACCCTTCTAGGGGCAACCACAGTATCATTGATGGTGTGGCTTTCTTTAGCGTGATAACTAGCTATTTTCTTGTTAGACTTGGATTATGTTGACAGGTAGGAAAATTGTGATATGCATACACAATATTTTGTTCTTACTTGGTCTTCATATATAAATTTATATGTGAATTAATTATCAAAGAGAAGGACCTTATCATGAAAATAAGTCCTATTGAACTCTAGTTTCTTTGCAGGGATATCCAACTCAACTATGAGCTAAGATTAATTCGATATTAGTGTTGTAGGTGTGGTTAATTGATGTGTCCACCTATAGCGAGCAATGTATCATCTATGCTTTGTTTCAGTTAAATATGGATAGAAATGAAAAGTTATTTTTTACATTATGATAGGTGAGTCACGGGCTAGGTATTTCTTTGTTTATGTTTGTAGCTATATGCTTGTGTTGTGTATTATGAGTTGTGTTGTGTGTCATGCATTATATCTACGGACCTTGGCTTCAGTTTAACTAATGAACAAATCTCATATGTTATCAGCTTAAAATAATCAAGTTTATGGAAAATTATACATGAGTTCTACATTTATTGTGTTCTTTCCTTAGGAGGTTGTACTTGTGTTTATTAACATATGTGTCCATATGGGACGTGTTGCCTCTTTCTAAGTTTGTCGTTGTCTTTATTGATGGGCAGAGCTAATGCTAGTATGAACATAAAAATGACATTTTGACAACATATTCAAGGAGAGCTCTAGATTTGGGTGTCTTTCCACGTTGTTAGTTGTGCATAGATATTTAGTGGAGCATTATGTGGCTACATGTCTACGCTGGTCTTAATTCATTGACAACACATAGTTCCATCTATTAAAAAAACCTTGATTTACCATAACTTTAGATGAGTCTCATATTGAGTTGTTATTGTTGTTCACAGTATTATGCAGTCAGAGGAAGTAATTGATGTTTCTCATAATGAGTGAAAATTTTAGTACCTTTCACTCTATTTAATGAGCATAGCTCATGTTTTTAATGTAATTACTAATGGTTGGGTCGCAATGTGCTAACATGGACATTATCATAAATCTAGGCCATTTTCATTCATTCGAAAGATGCACAACATCTCAACAAGAAAAGAAAATTGATATAATGAATACATTAAGAGGCATGCAGATAAAACAATCTTCATGGTCTGATACCTAGAACATTGAACATTCATATATTATTGCCTCAAAGGGGCTTAGTAATAGTCCAAAAGTTTACAAATTTCCAAATGAGAATGTAACTAGCTTTATTTGAATATAGAACTAAGGTGGAACTGCTAGCTAGCATAACTAGGTCCTTCATGATGCGAGTGAGCAATGGCATCTTGCCTACCAGAAGAAGATTCTGATGGTGCATCAACCCATCCACCATTTCGCATGGAAGATTGTCCAACATCGGTACCATTATAGGCCAATGAAGCATCCATTCCTATACTCCATTTGTGGAATTGTTGATCCGATAGAACATCAGCCCATTGTTCATCGCCAAATGGGTCATCGACAAAAAAATCATTGCCACTAGAATAGAACAATAGTGGAAATGCCTCCAAATTATGCTCAGTTGTTGAGTTCGGGCTTGCGTACTTCTGCAGTCTTGGAGGTAGCTCATGAACCTGATTAGGTGCCGTTTGTAGATGGCAAGCCAACTGTGGTGATGATGGTAGTGGTGCAGGGTGGAACATTTGTGGTACCTGGGGAACAATTGGTGCCACAAAGTGCTCTGTTGGTGATGGTAGTGGAGCGGAATGCATCTGGTTTTGAGGAATATGATAATCCCATAGTGAGTGCACCGATGAAGGGGTAGTATTCAAGTGATCCAATGGTGGATCACATGATGGCAACATGCTTTATATCATGCTTGCACCACCAGTCATGGCTTCGTGGCCATGATGCAATGGAGGCAGACGACATCTAATGTTCTCATGGCCATGAGAGAGTTCAGTGAAGAGCTTTTTGATATTTTCAGGGCTAAGATATTGTTCCTTCGAGAAGATTAGATTTTACACCATACCTGGGTACTGCTCTTGGATCTGTTTCACATGGTGGATGGAGAGTTGGTTTCTCTCATCCTCCCTCGTGTGCCCCATATCTCGCTGATCAGCCTCCCTATGTAGCCATGCAATCTTGGCAGTTGTTGGCTCATCGGCAAGTGGAACTGGTGGTGGAGCTCATGATAGGAAAGCATCCACAATGGGGTCGGATGACGGCGTCCCAAGCGAGTGCATCTTCTCATTGGTTGTTTCTAGGACGACAGCAACCCTAGCACCAGTGACGGCAGATAGGTCAACAACGCTCTTGAACAAACCGCTACGTCGCTTGAAGAAGGAGAAATCACGCCCTTTGTCACCATGGATGTACGCGATACCCAAATGCCTATCCCTAGACATACTAAGTCCAATAACGACAAAGAAATTCACTACTATAATAAGGAACCACAAGGATCTACAAAGTGTACCGAAACCGTTGGCCAACGGCATTTTAGTGGGGTTTATGTGAAGAAGTAGTCCCTTTATATAGAAGGGAAGGGTTGTAAATGCCCCCAATGACCCTAAAAATTGTCCATTTGTACATTTTGTATAACATGGATGATTGTTCAAGTTTGTTCTTATCCATACATCCAACTTTATTAGCAATTAGTACAAAACTGTTGCTATTTGAGCGGACTTGGATCATGTACATTTTTAGTAAGCATTAACATGCAAAATTTATAAACATTCTAGTTTTTCATACTATTAATTATATTAATATATGGATAAATTAACATCATTCTTCATAATGAATTTTTTTTGCTATAACTGTGTATTCATATGCTTATATGACCCATTAACACACTTGCAAACAAATGAGAAATTAAAACCATTAAATCGTTGCCACATCCTTATCCAAGAGCATTAAAGAATTCATGAGGATTTAAATCCGACAAAGTTTATTTTAATTAATAACACGATAGTGGTCAATTTATTTTGAATATATTACTTGCACCCAAGCCATCTAAATCGTTTAGTGGTCACATTGTTACATCCAAATACTCTATTAGTATCCATTCCATCTAGAAGTGGTCATTTAATTCAAAATATATTGTGAAAAAAATGTAACTTTCTTTGGGATTTTTGGGCCTATATTTGAAAATGAGTTACTTCCTCCATCTAGATTTTCAGGACCGGATTTTGAAATACACAGTACCAAGGTTGTAGTGCGAAAGCCGGATCACTGTTGAGGGTTACTAAATTGGCCAACGACTCGCCCAATTTCATATCGCGTATTAGTTTTTGGTTATATGAAAAAATCAAATGTAGTAACACATTGCATGCATGTTTGAGACTAATGCACAGGCAAACAAAGTCCTAATTGTGGGAAGTTCAGCGGGTGTGCCGCGGCATGTGAGACGACATGAGGTCTCTGGTACGTCCTAAACGTATTTATAGTTATGGAATGTCCATGTAATTTTCTGATGAAATTATGAATTTAGTGATTTAAGTGCTGTTATATTTATTTACGAAGGGAGTACATGTTTCTACCTCTGTTGGTACATGAAACTCCCAAGCTCATAAACCCAAGAAAATGCAGAAGTCTAGAACACCAGGAAGGGGACTCCCCGATCCCATGTGTCATATAGAAGAGAACGTCCTGCTCTGCGGTTCATATGCTTCCACCTTTTGTTTCATTTTTTCTTTCTGTTTCTTTATTCCTTGTAGTGGTGTCATCCAGTATATCTGTATTCTGCCGTGGGGAAGAAAAAGGCCGACGTTAGCAGAAACTATTTAATTCTCTAGTATAATCCATCGAAATGACTGTCAACAGTTAATCTAGCAAGCATGATCCATCGTGTGCTGGCAGA
Source organism: Hordeum marinum (assembly GCA_022496015.1). Classification (NCBI taxonomy): domain Eukaryota; kingdom Viridiplantae; phylum Streptophyta; class Magnoliopsida; order Poales; family Poaceae; genus Hordeum; species Hordeum marinum. The sequence goes on from JAAAWK010000532.1 coordinate 127,638, forward strand.
ACCTAATTAGCCAACTTGTTGCTCTCGTTTTAAATAGTTGGGAGTGGGCTAGCTTCGGCCATGATCAAGCATGTGCGTTATTCCCACAGCAAAGTGGGAGACTTGAAGCTAAAATAGTAAACCATACCTACCTATGGATTTTATAAAATCCTTCAAGTAAGTTGTCATTGGTGCAAAAAGGCAATAAAAATTGGTCCTAAATATGTGTGATCTTTTATTTTAAGGGAAATAAGCGTTGTACGAACTTGTGATAGTGAAGAAATAAAAGCGACAGACTACATAATAAAGGTTTCTATCACAAAGGGTAATACAACGTGGTGTTCCTTTGCATTAAGAGTTTGTGAATCCAAAAATAAAAAGCGCATGACAACCTCTGCTTCCCTCTGTGAAGGGCCTATCTGTTACTTTACTTTCTAGTACTTACCTTTATGCAAGAGTCATGGTGGTGTTCACCACTTCCTATATTTTGTCTCTCTTGGCAAGCATTATGTGTTGGGAATGATCTATACTTATATATCCACTCGGATGTGGGTGATCATGAGTTGTTATTGTTGACATCACCCTTGGGGTGAATAGTTGGGAGGCAAAAATATAAGCACCTATCTTTCTCTATGTTCAGTTGAAACTTTGACCTCGTGGGTACTGCGTGAGTGCTAGCAAATGTGAAATACTAAAAGATGATTGAGTATGTGGATTTGCTTTACGAGCTCTTATATTGACTCGTTCCGATGTTATGATAAATTGTCAATTGCTTCATTGACTAAGATCATAGTTTGTTAGTTGTCAATAGAGTTCTTGGTTCATACTTTATCTTGTAAAAGAATTTTTACTCTAGTATAAAGAATCTAATAAAATGAGTATTGTTGTTCTAAAGTTGATCATGATTCCCTCATGTCCGTATTTTATTTTTATCGACACCTCTACCTCTAAACATGTGGACATATTCATCGATGTCGGCTTTCGCTTGAGGGCAAGCGAGGTCTAAGCTTGGGGGAGTTTATACGTCCATTTTGCATCATGCTTTTACATTGATATTTATTGCATTATGGGCTGTTATTACACATTATGGTACAATACTATTCCTTTTCTCTCTTATTTTACAAGGTTTACATGAAGAGGGAGAATGCCGGCAGCGGGAATTCTGGACTAGAAAAGGAGCAAATCTCAGATACCTATTCTACACAAATCCAAAAGTCCTGAAATTTTACAGAGAATATTTTTGGAATTAATAAAAAATATTGGCACAATAATCAACCAGAGGGGGGCCACCAGCAGGCCACAAGCCTGCTAGGCATGGCCAACCCCTGGCCTCGCCTAGCAGGCTTGTGGGGCCCCTGTGGCTCCCCCGACGCCCATCGTCTCCTATATGAAGTGTTTTGACCTTGGAAAAAATCAGAAGAGAGCTTTCAGGATGAAGCGTCGCTGTCTCGAGGCAGAACTTGGGCAGAACCAATCTAGAGCTCCGGCAGGGCTGCTCTGCCGGGGAAACTTCCCTCCCGAAGGGGGAAATCGACGCCATCGTCATCACCAACTATCCTCTCACCAAGAGGGGGCTAATCCCCATCAACATCTTCATCAGCACCATCTCCTCTCGAAACCCTAGTTCATCTCTTGTATCCGATCTTTGTCTCAACACCTCAGATTGGTACCTCTGGGTTGCTAGTAGTTTTGATTTCTCCTTGTAGTTGATGCTAGTTGGTTTACTTGGTGGAAGATCATATGTTCAGATCCTTTACGATAATTAATACTCCTCTGATCTTGAACTTGAACATGTTTCGTGAGTAGTTACGTTTGTTCCTGAGGACAAGGGATAAGTCTTGTTATAAGTAATCATGTGAATTTGGTATTTGTTGGATATTTTGATGAGATGTATGTTGTCTCTCCTCTAGCGGTGTTATGTGAACGTTGACTACATAACACTTCACCATTATTTGGGCCTAGGGGAAGGCATTGGGAAGTAATAAGTAGATGATGGGTTGCTAGAGTGGCAGAAGCTTAAACCCTAGTTTATACGTTGCTTCGTAACGGGCTGATTTGGATCCATATGTTTCATGCTATGGTTAGGTTTACCTTAATTCTTCTTTCATAGTTGTGGATGCTTGCGATAGGGGTTTTTCATAAGTGGGACGTTTGCTCAAGTAAGGGCAGCACCCAAGCACCGTTCCACCCACATATCAAATTATCAAATTAACGAACGAGAATCAAATGAGCATGACAAAAACTTGCTTGACAGAAATTCCCATGTGTCCTCGAGAGCGCTTTGCTTTATATAAGATTTTGTAAAGGCCTGTCCTTTGCTAGAGAATGGATTGGGCTACCTTGCTGCAACTTTGCTACACTTTTTGCTTGTTACTCGTTATGAATTATCTTATCACAAAACTATCTGTTACCGATAATTTCAATGCTTGCAGAGAATACCTTACTGGAAACCGCTCGTCATTTCCTTCTGCTCCTTGTTGGGTTCGACACTCTTACTTATCGAAAGGACTACGATAGATCCCCTATACTTGTGGGTCATCACAAAGCTAGTGGTAGGATCATGACACATGTTAAGAGTCCAAACAATCTCATCCTGGAATATAATAATCTACCATGCATCATCTAATAGAAGAAACGCATTTTTACTCTCCAGCTGTGATCAAGTGTGAGTGTCCTAGTATTCTAAATTCACAACAATTATTGTACTTCAGTGTCTTATCCATCCTTAAAGAAAAAATATGTTTATGTTAAGGAATAAACAATTGGAGGAGCAATTGTGCAACTCCTCACAAAGTAGTTATTATTAGAGCCATCTCCGTTTTTGAATAGAACAACAATAGTTCAACAATGATATATGCAGTGATACCATGTGAAAATGGTTTGAAGTGAAAACTAGGAAACTTGCCTCCTTGGCCAAAATATCTATGTTGGGTGCGAAGGATTGGAAGTTGATCAATAACAAGCTCCTTAAACATCAATTAGCAACTAACCGATATCTACGGAAGTGTGCAATGATGGAGACACGCCCTACATAGTTCATTAATATATGCCCTATGTCGGTTGCGTCTGGACTTCCACTTTTTGCGGCTCACCCTTTGTTGGCCATGACACTCAATGTGACCTTACCTCTACCTGGCCACTAGAGGGACTAGATCCATTGTTTGTGGATTGCCCTCCATCGGCTATGACTCAACCTATGGTGCACTCCCTACCATCGCCTATTGTAGTTGATAGTTGTGCCACCCCTTAGCCTATTCACAGTCATGCACATGTAAGCCAATGGATGTATCATGAAGAAGCTCCGTTAAGCACAATCGTTGGCCTATAAATTCACATATGTTAAAAAACATGGAGCGAGACCCGGATTTTTTTGTGGATGCAGCAAGCCTCTATTACGATGTGATCTCATATGGAGCCATTTTTCAGAACCCTGTCATAGGGGGAACCCACCATGGGAGGCTTCTTCATCAACCTTGTTGCCTCCATGATGATGGATGAGTAGTTCGTCCTCAGAGCTAAGGGTGTTTACTATTAGCTATGTGTTTGATATCTCTCTCTCCCGTGTTTTGATGGATTATGATATTATTGTATCATGAGCATTATTAGTAAAGTTGGATCATACGATGATCTTCCCCCTCTATCCTTTTATGGTGAACTAAGTCTTCCTCTTTGGATTTTCTTTATGTTGGATTGAATATCTTGGATCTGATATCACTTGATTCATGTTTAGTAATTAACTTGCAGATACCCGTGGTAAAATTGGAGTACTCTAGACATAAACGATTGAATGATACATACCATATGATGTTGCCATTCTACGATCTCAGGGGCTAACTCTCGCACTTTGGGGTGGTTCAGTAGATTGACTGGAAACACAACTTCGAGGTGGTTTTCTACCTACGCTATTTCATCCTACCTTCTTCGAGAATAGAAAGTTTCAAGTGATTCTTTGTTGCACTTTTAAGGATTATCATGTGGTCTAATTATGTTAATGATGTAGAGAGATTGTACTAGTGAAAGTATGAACCCTACACCTTTTTTCAAGCATTGAGACACTTTTTTCATACACTTTTATTACTTGCTACCTACTACTTGTGATAGGCGTTGGGATTTACCTGAAGAGGAAGGGTTACGTAGTATAGTAACATAAAGTATTTACCTCTATTAAGAACCAATTTTTATCGAACCAATAGGAGATCACACATACGAACGGTCAACATCACATGCTCACACACAAACAAATACTTGCACCCAACACGGGCAAGAGGGTTGTCAATCCCCTTGTACTCGTTAATTTCAAGGATTAATACTCATAGTGGTAGATATATAAATTCCAGAACAAAATAAAAATAAATAAATTGCCGCTAGTATTTTAGGATTTTAGTAATATGAAGTGAATGGACCCGAGACCATAGCTTTCACTAGAGACATCTCTCTCATGAACATAGCAATGGTGAGTAGATAAATTACTATTGGGCAATTTGTAGAAAAGTGAATAATTATGAGGATATTAATGGCATGATCATTATATAGGTATTACGTCTGAAACAAGTAGACCGAAGCAATTCTGCATCTACTACTATTACTCCACCAATCAACAATTATCCAGCATGCATCTATGGTAATAAGTTCATAACAAACAAAGTAATGCTTGGATCATGATGATATAATGTAGACAAAGTAAGACCAAATAATATGTTCAAACCCCTTTATTTTACCCATAGTAGCAATAATACAAATATGTGCCGGTCTACTCCTCCTGTCATAGAGTAAGGACACTACAAGATTGAACCTACTAGCATGCACCACTTGCTCTATAGATCTAATAATCAACTTGGCCAAAGAAAACTCATAGATCGAGAAGCATACATAGCTACAAAATCACACATGATAAATCTCAGAAGAGAGTCAATTACTTTCAATGAATAATCTGATCATAAACCTACAATTCATAGGATCCCAACAAACACACCGCAAAGATCACATCAAATAAGTCTCCGAAGAGATCATTATATTAAAGATCAGATGAGAGAGAGAGAGAGAGAGAGAGAGATCATTATATTACTGGATTCAGATTCTATCGAGAAGGAAAAATATTTTGAGGCTCATAAATAATCAAGTTGAAAAGGACGAACAATGTTTGCATAACCTAACTACTCAAATGATACTAGAATCTAGGTATTTACCGTCTGCTGCATCTTTGCCGTCTGCTGGCTGACAGCAACGATAGTCTTTACCGTCAGCTTCCTTGAAAACAGACGGCAAAGTATGAGTTGATGGCAAAGGAACTCTTTGGCGTCAGTGCATACTTTGTCGTCAGCCTTCTTCCTCTTTGTCGTCCGCTCCTAGACAGCAAAGAGGACGGTGACCTAATGGCTAACGGCCTTCCCCGGCCGGCACCCCACCCCCTCTCTCTCCCCTTCTCCCCATCCCTCACTCTCTCTCCCCTTTCCTCTCCATCTCCCACTCTCTCTCGCCGCAAACTACCGCGGCGGCATCGGAGCCAGCCCTCCCCACAGCGAGCCCTCCCTCCCCGCGGCCCTCCTCCACCATCTCCCCCTCCCCGTGGCCCTCCTCCACCATCGCCCCTCCCCACGGCCTTCCTCCACCACCGCCCCTCCCCGCGGCCCTCCTCCACCACCGCCCCTCCCTGCGGCCCTCCACCACCACCGCGCCGAGCCTCCACCATCGTGGCACCCCCACCACCGCGGCCCTCCTCCACCACCCCGTGGCCCTCCGCCAGCACCGCGCCACCCCTCCCAGTGGCTAGCCCATAGCGGCAAGCACCCCATCCCTGTGGCGAGCACCCCCTGCAGCCAGGATCCACCACAGTGTCGTCCTCCCCGTGTCGGCCCTCCTCCTCTCTCTGGCCGTCCCCGCGCCGGTCCTCCTCTCGTGAGTTCATCTTCTTTTTTTCATTAATTTCATTGCATCTGTTAATTAGTTTAGGTTACTGTTAGTGTTAATTAGGTTATAATGTTAATTAGGTTACTGTTAGTTTAGGTTAATTAGGTAAGTGGGAAAAAGAATAAAAGAATAATAAGTAGAAAAGAAGAGGATAAAGGAAAAAAGGAAGATGAGGAAGGAGAAGAAGCAGAGGAAGAAGAAGAGAAGAAAAAATAATAAGAAGAAGTAGAAGAAGAAAAGGAAGAAAAAGGAAGAAGAAGAAAAGGAAGCACAGGAAAAAAAGTGAAAGAAGAAGAAAACGACACCCCAACACGACACACCGACACGACATCCCGACAACCCTGACACGACACCCCGACACGATGCCCTGACACGACATCCCGACACCCCGGCCCAACAACCCGACACCCCGGCCCGACACCCCAACACGTCGACACGACACCCCGGCGATGCCCCTTCGGTGAGCCCCCTACATGACACCCCCGGCACGACACCCCTCCGGTGAGCCCCCTACATGGCACCCCCGGCACGACGCCCCAGCATGACACCCCAGGCGACGCCCCTCCGGCCTTCCAGATGCCGAGAGGGTCATATATTTGTGAATTATGAGTTAGGTCATATATTTACCGATTATGTTATGAAAAACATCATATATATTTGTGTTCATCGCGTGGATTTAAATGTGCAGTTGTTTCGTCGCTGCGAGGGTCTGGTGTTCGACGACCTCCCCGTGCGTTCGACGAGCTCCGCCCCTGCGTTCGTGGGTGAGAACAAATGCCATCTCCTCCCCCCCTTAATTTTCTCTGTTCTAGTCTTTGTTCCGATGAAACTTGCTAGCTATGATGTCTTGAATCATCAGTATGCATGACCACTATGCGTCTCCCGTTCGAAAGGGTTACATCTATAAATGTGCATGCATTTGCATATTTATAACCGTGATTCTTTCAAATTGTCCAACGTTATCCATGGACAGCCCGAGTATGTGTAGATTGGGTTTGTTTTCCCATATGCTCTGCTCCGGATCCGATGCAGAATTTCGTCAGTGCCTCCCTATTGTTCTCTAGTTACACATCCTCTCTGCTTATTGCCGAGAAGTGTATCAGGAGAACAACGGGGAGGTGCTGCCGAAATTCTACGTCGGATCCAGAGCAAAGCATGGGAAAACAAACCCAATCTACACATACTCGGGTGGGATTAGGACCTATCTCTACCTATTAGCGTGTAGGTTGCATGGACGTAATAAAACTGGCAAACTTGATTACAGGATGAATATAGATGATGAATTATATATATATATATTTCTTCTGTGTTTAGTAGGTAGGCAAGATGAGTGATCGTGCTTGGATGAGTCACCCTAGTCAGAAAGACATGACCAATGAATGGTTAACAAAAACCAGGGGGGTTTTGAGAGCCACATTTGCAAATGGCCAGCAAAAAACATGGTGCCCTTGTCCCAAATGTGACAACATTAAAAGGCAGACAGAGTTTGAAATGAGTAAACACCTGCAGAAGTGGGGTTTTACGCCTAATTATACGGTGTGGACTTCTCATGGTGAGTCTGACCAACGTGCTAGAGCTGAGGTGGTTCGTCGTCGCACCGACGAGCATGGTACCGAGATCGAAGACATGGTGCAAGACTTTGATGATGCTCGGGATTCGGACGATGAGATGGAGGAATCTGCAAAGTCCTTCTATGAAATGTTGGAGTCTTCAAAACGTCCTCTCCACGAGCACACTGAGCTTTGTCAGCTAGATGCCATCGTGCAAGTAATGGCTCTGAAGGCTCAATTCAACCTAGGCAGAGAATGCTACGACGCGATGATGATGATATTTGGACGCTTTCTACCCAAAGGCCATGTACTGCCTGCAAACCTGTACCAGTCAGACAAAATCCTCCGTGTACTTAAGATGCCCTATGAGAACATACATGCCTATGAGAATGGACGTGCCTTATTTAGGCTTGAGTATGCGGCCTTGAACTATTGCCCCATTTGCAATTCTTCCAGGTATATTGTGGTAGACAACTGTTGGAAATATGACCTAGAGGCAATAATAAATTGGTTATTATCATATTTCCATGCTCATGATAATCGTTTATTATCCATGCTATAATTGTATTGATCGGAAACTCAGATACATGTGTGGATACATAGACAACACCATGTCCCTAGTATGCCTCTAATAGACTAGCTCGTTGATCAAAGATGGATATGGTTTCCTGGTCATGGACATGAGATGTCATTTGATAATGGGATCAAATCATTAGGACAATGATGTGATGGACAAGACCCAAACTATGAAGGTAGCATACGATCGTGTCAGATTATTGCTACAGTTTTCTACATGTCAAGTATTTGTTCCTATGACCATGAGATCATGCAACTCACTGACACCGGAGGAGTGCTTTGTGTGTATCAAACGTAGCAACGTAACTGGGTGACTATATAGGTACTCTACAGGTATCTCTGAGGGTGTCTGTTGGGTTGGCATGGATCAAGACTGGGATTTGTTCCTCCGTGTGACGGAGAGGTATCTCAGGGCCCACTCGGTAATACAACATCACAATAAGCCTTGCAAGCAATGTGACTAAGTGTTAGTCACGGGATCTTGTATTACGGAACGAGTAAAGAGACTTGCCGGTAATGAAGTTGAACTAGGTATGGAGATACCGACGATCGAATCTCGGGCAAGTAACATATCGAAGAACAAAGGGAACATCATAAGGGATTAATTGAATCCTTGACATAGAGGTTCGACCGATAAAGATCTTCGTGGAATATGTACGAACCAATATGGTCATCCAGGTCCCGCTATTGGTTATTGACCGTAGAGGTGTCTCGGTCATGTCTAAATAATTTTCGAACCCGCAGGGTCTGCGCACTTAAGGTTCGGTGATGTTTCAGTAGTATAGAGTTATGCATAGTGGTGATCGAAGGTTGTTCTGAGTCTCGGATGAGCTCCCGTACATCACAGGGAGCTCCAGAATGGTCCAGAGGTAAATATTGATATATAGGAAGTCCTGTTTTGGTCGCCGGAAAAGTTTCGGGCTCATCGGTAGTGTACCGGGAGTGCCGGTAGTGTATCGGGAGACCATCGGGAGGGATATTTCGACCCAAGAGGCTACATGGGCTGTGGGTGAGTGAATACCAGCCCTTAGTGGGCTGGTGGAAGTCCCACACAAGGCCCATGTGGCTGGGAAAGAAAACCCAAAGAGAAAAGGTGGAAAAAGGCAAAAGGGGAAGGAGTCCTAGTCCTACTAGGATTGGAGGAGGATTCCTCCTCTCCTCCCACTTCAGCCGAAGCCTAGAGGGCTTGGCCCTTGCGCCAAGCCTCCTCCTCTCTTCCTCTTATATATACTAGAGGTTTTAGGGTTTTTGCACTAGATTTTCAGCCACGTGCTACCCTCTCCTCTAGTGCATAGTTTCTCCTCTAGATCGGTTTTTTGCAGTGCTTAGGCGAAGCCCTGCCGGAATAGCTCCACCACCATTGCCGCATCGCTATCACACTCCCAGAGAAATCATCTACCTCTCCGCTCCCTCTTGCTTGATCAAGAAGGTGGAGATCGTCATCAAGTTGTACGTGTGCTGAACGCGGAGGTGTCGTCCGTTCGACGCTAGATCGGAAGGACCGTAATCAAGATTGCGAGACGGGTCGTGATGAAATCGCGGGACGGATCGTGATTGGATTGCGGTACGGATCGTGATGAGATCGCGGGACGCTCGGCGATTTGGATCGCGAAGACGTTCGACTACACCAACCGTGTTTCTTAACGCTTCTCGCTTAGTGATCTACAAGGGTATGTAGATCCACTCTCCCTCTCATAGATGCTCATCACCATGGATAGATCTTGCGCGTGTGTAGGATTTTTTTTTGTTTCCCATGCAACGTTCCCCAAAAGTGGCATCATGAGCTAGGTCTATGTGTTGATGAGATCTCGAGTAGAACACAAAGAGTTTGTGGGCGTTGATGCTTAGATTGCTTCCTCCCTTGGTCGTGTTTTTGTTCAGCGGTATTGTGGGATGAAGCGGCTCGGACCAACCTTACCCGTACACTTACGAGAGACCGGTTCCATCAACTGACGTGTAACCTCGTTGCACAAAGATGGCTGGCGGGTGCCTGTTTCTCCTACTTTAGTTGGATCGGATTCGACAAAGGCGGTCCTTGAGAAGGTTGAAAAGCAACTTATGTATCACCATTGTGGTTTATGCGTAGGTGAGAATGTTCTTGCTAGATACCCATAGCAGCCACGTAAAACATGCAACAACACTTAGAGGACGTCTAACTTGTTTTTGCAGGGTATGTTGTGATGTGATATGGCCAATTACATAATGAGATATACGTGATGTATGAGATAATCATGTGGTGTATAGAATATCACGACTTGCATGTCGATGAGTACGGCAACTGGCAGGAGCCATAGGGTTGTCTTTACTTATTGTATGACATGCGTGTCAATCATTAAGCGCTAAGTAATGCTTTCCTTTATCGCTAAACGGTAGCAATATTAGTAGAAGCATGGTTGGCGCGACAACCCAGATGGCGACACGTTGATGGAGATCAAGATGATGGAGATCATGGTGTCATGTCGGTGATGATGGAGATCATGCCGGTGCTTTCAAGATGGAGATCAAAAGCACAAGTTCATGGCCATATCATGTCACTTATGATTTGCATGTGATGTTAATCCTTTTATGCACCTTGTTTTGCTTAGGACGACGGTAGCATTATATGGTGATCCCTCACTTAATTTCAAGATAAATTGTGTTCTCCCCGAGTGTGCGCCGTTGTGAAAGTTCGTCGTGTCGAGGCACCACGTGATGATCGGATGTGATAGACTCTACGTTCACATACAATGGGTACAAGCTAGTGTTGCACATGCAGAACACTCGGGTTAAACTTGACGAGCCTAGCATGTACAGACATGTCCTCGGAACACAAGAGACCGAAAGGTCGAACATGAGTCATATAGTAGATATGATCAACATGATGATGTTCACCATTGAAACCGCCTCAACTCATGTGATGATCAGACTTGAGTTGGTGAATTTGGATCATGTATCACTCGAGTGACCGGAGGGATGTCAATTTGAGTGGGAGTTCTTAACTAATATGATTAATTGAAATCATTATCATGAACATAGTCAGTAGTGTCTTTGCAAAATTATGTTGTAGATTACTAGCTCATGTTGTAGCTCCCTTGAATTTTTATACGTTCCTAGAGAAATAGAGTTGAAAGATGTTGGTAGCAATATTGCGGACTGGGTCCGTGATCTGAGGATTGTCCTCATTGCTGCATAGAAGGCTTATGTCCTTAATGCACCGCTCAGTGTGCCACCCCCTCTAGCGTCGTTTGTAGATGTTGTGGACATCTGACAGGCACGTTCTGATAACTACTTGATAGTTTAGTGCGTCATGCATTACGGCTTAGAATTGAGGCTCCGAAACGTTTTGAATGTCACGAAACATATGAGATGTTGTAAGAGATGAAATTGGGATCTCAAGCTCGTGCCCGTGTTGTGAGATATGAGATCTCCAACAAGATTCTTTTGCTACAAGATGAAGGAGAATAGCTCAATTATTGAGCATGTGCTCAGATTGTCTGGGTGCTACAATTGCTTGAATCGAGTGGGATTTAATCTTCCATATAAGATAGTGATTGATATAGTTCTCCAAGTCACTGTCACTAAGCTACTAGAACTTGGTGATGAACTATAAAATGCCAGGGATAGGAATAATGATCCCTGAGCTGTTCGCGATGTTTGACACCGCGAAGGTAGAAATCAAGAAGGAGCATCAAGTGTTGATGGTAGTAAAACCACTAGTTTCGAGAAGGGCAAGGACAAGGAGGGAAACTTCATGGATGGCAAGTCAGTTGCTGCTCTAGTGAAGCAACCCAAAGTTGAAGCCAAACCCGAGACTAAGTGCTTCTATTATGAGGTGATCGGTCGCTGAAACGGAACAACCCTAGATACTTGGTAGATAAGAAGGCTGGCAACGTCGACACAAGTATATTTGATATACATGTTATTGATGTTTACCTTGCTAGTACTCCTAATAACACCTGGGTATTGGATACCGGTTCGATTGCTAAATGTTAGTAACTCGAAGTAAAAGCTACGGAATAAATGGAGACTAGCTAAGGGTGAGCTGACGATGTGTGTTGGAAATGTTTCCAAGGTTGATGTGATCAACATCGCACGCTCTCTCTACCTTCGGGATTAGTGACGAACCTAAATAAATGTTATTTGGTGTTTGCGTTGAGCATGAACGTGATTAGATCGTGTTTATTGCAACACGGTTATTCATTTAAGTTAGAGAATAATGTTTATTCTGTTTACATGAATAATACCTTCAATGGTCATACACCCAATGAGAATGGTTTGTTGAATCTTGATCGTAGTAATACACATGTTCATAACATTGATGCCAAAAGATACAAAGTTAATAATGATAGTACCACATACTTGTGGCACTGCCGCTAAATGTCATATTGGTATAAAGTGCATGAAGAAACTCCATGCTGATGGATCTTTGGACTCATTCGATTTCGAATCAGTTGAGACATGCGAACCATGCCTCTTGGACAAGATGACTAAGGACCCCGTTTTCCGGATTGATGGAGCGGGCAAGTGATTTATTGGAAATGATACATGTTGATGTATGCAGTCCAATGAGTCTTGTAGCGTGCGATGGATATCGTTATTTTCTTACCTTCACTGATGATTTGAGTAGATATAGTGTATATTTACTTAATGAAACACAAGTCTGAATCATTTGAAAGGTTCAACCAAATTCATAGTGAAGTCTAAGATCATCGTGACAAGAAGATAAAAATGTTTGCGATACAATTGTGGAGGTGAATATCTGAGTGACGAGTTTGGCATACAACTTTAGACAATGTGAAAGTTGTTTCACAACTCACGCCACCTAGAACACCATAGTGTGATGGTGTGTCCGAGCGTCATAGTCGTGCTCTATTGGATATGGTGTGTGCTATGATGTCTCCTATTGTTTTGTTACTATAATTTTGGGGTTATGCATTAGAGACAATCACATTCACTTTAAATAGGGCACCATCTAAATCCGTTGAGATGACACCGTGTGAATTATGGTTTGATAGAAACCTAAGCTGTCATTTCTTAATGTTTGGGGCTGCGACGCTTGTGTGGAAAATGTTTTCACCTAATGAGCTTGAACCCAAAGCGGACAAATGCATCTTCATATAATACCCTAAGAACAGTTGGGTAAGCCTTCTATCTCATATCCAAGCATAAAGTGTTTGTTGCTAAAACTGGGTCCTTTCTCGAGAAAGAGTTTCTCTCGAAAGAATTGAGTGGGAGGAAGATAGAACTTGATGTGGTTGTTTAACCCTTTGTTTCAACCAGAGAGTAGCGCAGCGCAAAAAGATGTTTTCTGTGGATCCTACGTCAGTTGAAAAGAAGTTAATGATAATGATCATGAAACTTCGGATCAAGTTACTATCGAACCTCATAGGTCGGCAACGATGCGTACTACTCCTGAGTGGTATGGCAACCCTGTCTTAGAAGTCATGTTGTTGGATAACGATGAACCTAGGAACTATGGAGAAGCGATGATGGGCCCGGATTTCGACAAATGGTTAGAAGCCATGAAATCCAAGATAGGATCCATGTATGAAAACCAAGTATAGACTTTGGTAGACTTGCTCATGGGACGGCAGGTCGTTGAGTACAAATGGATCTTTAAAATGAAGACAGACGCTCATGGTAAATGTCACCATTTGTAAAGCTCGACTTGTTGAAAAGAAGTTTACAACAAGTTCAAGGAGTTGACTGCGATGAGAATTTCTCAATTGTAGTGATGCTAAAGTCTGTTGGAATTATGTTAGCAGTTGCTACATTTTTCAATTATGAAATTTGGCAGACGTATGTCAAAACATTGTTTCCTTAACGGTTTACTTGAGGAAAGGTTGTATGTGATACAACCAGAAGGTTTTGTCAGTCCTAAGGATGCTAAAAGGTGTGCAAGCTTCAGTGATCCTTCTATGGACTAAATCAAGCATCTCGGAGTTGGAATATACACTTTGATGAGGTGATCAAAGTTTTTGAGTCTATACAAAGTTTATGAGAAACTTGTATTTACAATAAAGTGAGTGGGAGCACTATAGAGTTTCTGATAAGCATATGTGGTTGACATATTGTTGATCGGAAATGGTATAGAATTTCTGGAAAGCATGAAGGGTTGTTTGAAAAGAGTTTTTCAAAGGAAGACCTGGATAAAGCTACCTAATTGTTGAGCATCAAGATCTATAGAGATAGATCAAGATACTTGATGAGACTTTCAATGAGTACATATCTTGAAAGGTTTTTGAAAGAGTTCAAAATGGAACAGTAAGAGAAAGAGTTCTTGCCTGATTTGTAAGGTGTGAAGTTGAGTAAGACTCAAAGCTCGACCACCGCAGAAGAAAGAGAAAGGATGAATGTCGTCCCCTATGCCGTAGCCATAGTATCTATATTATGCCATGATGTGTACCGCACCTGATGTGTGCCTTGCCATGAATCTGTCAAGGGGAACAAGAGTGATCCAAGAGTGGATCACTGGATAGCGGTCAAAGTTATCCTTAGTAACCAGAGGACTAAGGAGATGTTTCTCGATTATGGAGGTGATAAGGAGTTCGTCGTAAAGAGTTACATCGATGCAAGCTTTAACACCAATCCGGATGACTCGTAGTAGCAATCTGGATATGTATAGTGGAGCAGCCATTTGGAATAGTACCAAGTGGAGTGTGGTAGCGGTGTTTACAGTTTGACGTAGAGATTTGCAAAGTACACATGGATCTGAATGTTGCAGACCGGTTGACTATAAGACCTCTCTCATATGCAAAGCATGATCAAGCCCCAGAACTCATTGGGTGTTAGATTCATAACAATGCGAATCACATGGTGATGTGAACTAGATTATTGACTCTAGTGCAAGTGGGAGACTGTTGGAAATATGCCCTAGAAGCAATAATAAATTGGTTATTATCATATTTCCTTGCTCATGATAATCGTTTATTATCCATGCTATAATTGTATTGATTGGAAACTCAGATACATGTGTGGATACATAAAGAACACCATGTCCCCAGTACGCCTCTAATAGACTAGCTCGTTGTTCAAAGATGGCTATGGTTTCCTATTCATTGACATGAGATGTCATTTGATAATGGGATCACATCATTAGGAGAATGATGTGATGGACAAGACCCAAACTATGAACAGTAGCATATGATCGTGTCAGTTTATTGCTACCGTTTTCTGCATGCCAAGTATCTGTTCCTATGACCCTGAGATCATGCAACTCACTGACACCAGAGGAGTGCCTTGTGTGTATCAAACGTCGTAACATAACTGGGTGACTATAAAGGTACTCTACAGTTATCTCCGAGGGTGTCTGTTGGGTTGGCATGGATCAAGACTGGGATTTGTTACTCCGTGTGACGGAGAGGTATCTCAGGGCCCACTCGGTAATACAACATCACAATAAGCCTTGCAAGCAATGTGATTAAGTGTTACTCACGGGATCTTGTATTACGGAATGAGTAAAGAGACTTTCCGGTAACGAGGTTAAACTAGGTATGGAGATACCGTCGATCGAATCTTGGGCAAGTAACATACCGAAGAACAAACAGAACATCATACGAGATTAACTGAATCCTTGACATAGAGGTTCGACCGATAAAGATCTTTGTAGGATATGTAGGAACCAATATGGGCATCCAGGTCCTCTATTGGTATTGACCGTAGAGGTGTCTCGGTCATGTCTACATTGTTCTCGAACCAGCAGGGTGTCTGCGCACTTATGGTCGGTGACATTTAGGTAGTATAGAGTTATGCATAGTGGTGACCGAAGGTTGTTCGGAGTCTCGGATGATATCCCGAACATCACAGGGAGCTCCGGAATGGTCCAGAGGTAAAGATTGATATATAGAAAGTCCTGTTTGGTCATCGGAAAAGTTTCGGGCTCATCGGTAGTGTACCGAGAGTGCCGGTAGTGTACCGGGAGACTATCGGGAGGGGTATTTCGACCCAAGAGGCTAAATGGGCTGTGGGAGAGTGAATACCAGCCTTTAGTGGGCTGGTGGAAATCCCACACAAGGCCCATGCGGCTGGGAAATAAAAACCCAAAGACAAAAGGTGGAAAAGGAAAAAAAGGCAAAAAGGGAAGGAGTCCTAGTCCTACTAGGATTGGAGGAGGATTCCTCCTCTCCTCCCACTTCGGCCAAAGCCTGGAAGGCTTCGCCCTTGTGCCAAGCCTCCTCCTCTCTTCCTCTTATATATACTAGAGGTTTTAGGGGTTTTGCACTAGATTTTCAGCCACGTGCTACCCTCTCCTCTAGTGCATAGTTTCTCCTCTAGATCGGGTTTTTGCAGTGCTTAGGCAAAGCCCTGCCGGAATAGCTCCACCATCACCGCAGCCCGTCATGCTGCCGCAGAACTCTTCTGCATCTCCGCTCCCTCTTGCTGGATCAAGAAGGCGGAGATCGTCATCAAGCTGTACGTGTGCTGAACGCGGAGGTGTCGTCCGTCGGCGCTAGATCGGAAGGACCGTGATCAAGATTGCGAGACGGATCATGATGATGAGATCGCGGGACAGATCATGATGAGTTC
>JAAAWK010000533.1:0-15877 GCA_022496015.1 Hordeum marinum
AAGTGCATCCAGTTTTTGCCGTAACCCTCTCAACTCTTTCGAAGTTGCTATGTGGGTGAAAGTATGATGTCATGCCAAATTACAACCTTTTCAGACTTCATTTGTAGTGCTTTACAAACTCAGGGTCATTTAGCTCAAAATAAATCATTAAATGCATGAAAAATATCAAATTAGGTAAGAAAGGGTTGAAAATTATTGATGTGCCTTTGAATGGTGCATATTGAACACACAAAAAGTATGGAGTTAAAATAAGTTATTAAAAATGAAATCCCTTTGTAATAGATGAGTTTTCGTCCGATACCCTCATACTTATTATGAGATTGTCCATTTGTACACGAAGTGCATCCAGTTTTTGCCGTAACCCTCTCAACTCTTACAAGTTGCTATGTGGGTGAATTATGATGTCATGCCAAGTTACAACCTTTTCAAAGTTCATTTGTAGTGCGTCTCAACTCAGGGTCATTCAGCTCAAAAAATAAATCATTAAATGCATGAAAAATATTAAATGAAGTCAGAAAGGGTTGAAAATTGGTGATGTGCCTTTGAATGGTGCATATTGAACACACAAAAAGTATGGAGTTAAAATAAGTTATGAAAAATGAAATCCCTTTGTAATAGATGAGTTTTCGTCCGAAACCCTCATACTTCTTATGAGATTGTCCAATTTGTACACGAAGTGCATCCAGGTTTTGCCGTAACCCTCTCAACCCTTTACAAGTTGCTATGTGGGTGAAATTATGATGTCATGCCAAGTTACAACCTTTTCAAAGTTCATTTGTAATGCTTTTCAAACTCAGGGTCATTCAGCTCAAAATAATTCATTAAATGCATGAAAAATATCAAATGAAGTAAGAAAGGGTTGAAAATTGGTGATGTGCCTTTGAATGGTGCATATTGAACACACAAAAAGTATGGAGTTAAAATAAGTTATGAAAAATGAAATCCCTTTGTAATAGATGAGTTTTCGTCCGAAACCCTCATACTTCTTATGAGATTGTCCAATTTGTACACGAAGTGCATCCAGTTTTTGCCGTACCCCTCTCAACTCTTTACGAAGTTGCGATGTGGTGAAGTATGATGTCATGCGAAGTTACAACAACTTTCAGACTTCATTTGTATGCTTTATAAAACTCAGGGTCATTTAGCTCAAAATAAATTCAATTAAATGCATGAAAATATCAAATGAGGTAAGAAGGGTTGAAAATTAGGTGATGTGCCTTTGAATGGTGCATATTGAACACACAAAAAGTATGGAGTTAAAATAAGTTATTAAAAATGAAATCCCTTTGTAATAGATTGAGTTTTCGTCCGATACCCTCATACTTATTATGAGATTATCCAATTTTACAACGAAGTGCATCCAGTTTTTGCCGTAACCCTCTCAACTCTTTACAAGTTGCCTATGTGGGGAAAATTATGATGTCATGACAAGTTACAACCTTTTCAGAGTTCATTTGTAATGCTTCTCAACTCTAGGGTCATTCAGCTCAAAATAAATAATTAAATGCATGAAAATATCGAAATGAAGTCAGAAAGGGTTGAAAATTGGTGATGTGCCTTTGAATGGTGCATATTGAACACACCAAAAAGTATGGAGTTAAAATAAGTTATGAAAAATGAAATCCCTTTGTAATAGATGAGTTTTCGTCCGAAACCCTCATACTTCTTATGAGATTGTTCCAATTTGTACACGAAGTGCATCCAGGTTTTGCCGTAACCCTCTCAACCCTTTACAAGTTGCTATGTGGGTGAAATTATGATGTCATGCCAAGTTACAACCTTTTCAAAGTTCATTTGTAATGCTTTTCAAACTCAGGGTCATTCAACTCAAAATAATTCATTAAATGCATGAAAAATATCAAATGAAGTAAGAAAGGGTTGAAAATTGGTGATGTGCCTTTGAATGGTGCATATTGAACACACAAAAAGTATGGAGTTAAAATAAGTTATGAAAAATGAAATCCCTTTGTAATAGATGAGTTTTCGTCCGAAACCCTCATACTTCTTATGAGATTGTCCAATTTGTACACGAAGTGCATCCAGTTTTTGCCGTAACCCTCTCAACTCTTTCGAAGTTGCTATGTGGGTGAAAGTATGATGTCATGCCAAGTTACAACCTTTTCAGACTTCATTTGTAGTGCTTTTCAAACTCAGGGTCATTTAGCTCAAAATAAATCATTAAATGCATGAAAAATATCAAATGAGGTAAGAAAGGGTTGAAAATTGGTGATGTGCCTTTGAATGGTGCATATTGAACACACAAAAAGTATGGAGTTAAAATAAGTTATGAAAAATGAAATCCCTTTGTAATAGATGAGTTTTCGTCCGAAACCCTCATACTTATTATGAGATTGTCCAATTTGTACACGAAGTGCATCCAGTTTTGCCGTAACCCTCTCAACTCTTTACAAGTTGCTATGTGGGTGAAATTATGCTGTCATGCCAAGTTACAACCTTTTCAGAGTTCATTTGTAATGCTTTTCAAACTCAGGGTCATTTAGCTCAAAATAAATCATTAAATGCATGAAAAATATTAAATGAAGTCAGAAAGGGTTGAAAATTGGTGATGTGCCTTTGAATGGTGCATATTGAACACACAAAAAGTATGGAGTTAAAATAAGTTATGAAAAATGAAATCCCTTTGTAATAGATGAGTTTTCGTCCGAAACCCTCATACTTCTTATGAGATTGTCCAATTTGTACACGAAGTGCATCCAGGTTTTGCCGTAACCCTCTCAACCCTTTAAAAGTTGCTATGTGGGTGAAATTATGATGTCATGCCAAGTTACAACCTTTTCAAAGTTCATTTGTAATGCTTTTCAAACTCAGGGTCATTCAACTCAAAATAAATCATTAAATGCATGAAAAATATCAAATGAAGTAAGAAAGGGTTGAAAATTGGTGATGTGCCTTTGAATGGTGCATATTGAACACACAAAAAGTATGGAGTTAAAATAAGTTATGAAAAATGAAATCCCTTTGTAATAGATGAGTTTTCGTCCGAAACCCTCATACTTCTTATGAGATTGTCCAATTTGTACACGAAGTGCATCCAGTTTTTGCCGTAACCCTCTCAACTCTTTAGAAGTTGCTATGTGGGTGAAAGTATGATGTCATGCCAAGTTACAACCTTTTCAGACTTCATTTGTAGTGCTTTTCAAACTCAGGGTCATTTAGCTCAAAATAAATCATTAAATGCATGAAAAATATCAAATGAGGTAAGAAAGGGTTGAAAATTGGTGATGTGCCTTTGAATGGTGCATATTGAACACACAAAAAGTATGGAGTTAAAATAAGTTATTAAAAATGAAATCCCTTTGTAATAGATGAGTTTTCGTCCGAAACCCTCATACTTATTATGAGATTGTCCAATTTGTACACGAAGTGCATCCAGTTTTTGCCGTAACCCTCTCAACTCTTTACAAGTTGCTATGTGGGTGAAATTATGCTGTCATGCCAAGTTACAACCTTTTCAGAGTTCATTTGTAATGCTTTTCAAACTCAGGGTCATTTAGCTCAAAATAAATCATTAAATGCATGAAAAATATCGAATGAAGTCAGAAAGGGTTGAAAATTGGTGATGTGCCTTTGAATGGTGCATATTGAACACACAAAAAGTATGGAGTTAAAATAAGTTATGAAAAATGAAATCCCTTTGTAATAGATGAGTTTTCGTCCGAAACCCTCATACTTATTATGAGATTGTCCAATTTGTACACGAAGTGCATCCAGTTTTTGCCGTAACCCTCTCAACTCTTTAGAAGTTGCTACGTGGGTGAAAGTATGATGTCATGCCAAGTTACAACCTTTTCAGACTTCATTTGTAGTGCTTTTCAAACTCAGGGTCATTTAGCTCAAAATAAATCATTAAATGCATGAAAAATATCAAATGAGGTAAGAAAGGGTTGAAAATTGGTGATGTGCCTTTGAATGGTGCATATTGAACACACAAAAAGTATGGAGTTAAAATAAGTTATGAAAAATGAAATCCCTTTGTAATAGATGAGTTTTCGTCCGAAACCCTCATACTTCTTATGAGATTGTTCAATTTGTACACGAAGTGCATCCAGGTTTTGCCTTAACCCTCTCAACTCTTTAGAAGTTGCTATGTGGGTGAAAGTATGATGTCATGCCAAGTTACAACCTTTTCAGAAGTTCATTTGTAAGTGCTTTTCAAACTCAGGGTCATTTAGCTCAAAATAAATCATTAAATGCATGAAAAATATCAAATGAGGTAAGAAAGGGTTGAAAATTGGTGATGTGCCTTTGAATGGTGCATATTGAACACACAAAAAGTATGGAGTTAAAATAAGTTATGAAAAATGAAATCCCTTTGTAATAGATGAGTTTTCGTCCGAAACCCTCATACTTCTTATGAGATTGTCCAATTTGTACACGAAGTGCATCCAGTTTTTGCCGTAACCCTCTCAACTCTTTAGAAGTTGCTATGTGGGTGAAAGTATGATGTCATGCCAAGTTACAACCTTTTCAGACTTCATTTGTAGTGCTTTTCAAACTCAGGGTCATTTAGCTCAAAATAAATCATTAAATGCATGAAAAATATCAAATGAGGTAAGAAAGGGTTGAAAATTGGTGATGTGCCTTTGAATGGTGCATATTGAACACACAAAAAGTATGGAGTTAAAATAAGTTATGAAAAATGAAATCCCTTTGTAATAGATGAGTTTTCGTCCGAAACCCTCATACTTCTTATGAGATTGTCCAATTTGTACACGAAGTGCATCCAGTTTTTGCCGTAACCCTCTCAACTCTTTAGAAGTTGCTATGTGGGTGAAATTATGATGTCATGCCAAGTTACAACCTTTTCAGACTTCATTTGTAGTGCTTTTCAAACTCAGGGTCATTTAGCTCAAAATAAATCATTAAATGCATGAAAAATATCAAATGAAGTAAGAAAGGGTTGAAAATTGGTGATGTGCCTTTGAATGGTGCATATTGAACACACAAAAAGTATGGAGTTAAAATAAGTTATGAAAAATGAAATCCCTTTGTAATAGATGAGTTTTCATCCGAAACCCTCATACTTCTTATGAGATTGTCCAATTTGTACACGAAGTGCATCTAGGTTTTGCCGTAACCCTCTCAACCCTTTATAAGTTGCTATGTGGGTGAAATTATGATGTCATGCCAAGTTACAACCTTTTCAAGTTCATTTGTAATGCTTTTCAAACTCAGGGTCATTAGCTCAAAATAAATCATTAAATGCATGAAAAATATCAAATGAGGTAAGAAAGGGTTGAAAATTGGTGATGTGCCTTTGAATGGTGCATATTGAACACACAAAAAGTATGGAGTTAAAATAAGTTATGAAAAATGAAATCCCTTTGTAATAGATGAGTTTTCGTCCGAAACCCTCATACTTCTTATGAGATTGTCCAATTTGTACACGAAGTGCATCCAGTTTTGCCGTAACCCTCTCAACTCTTTACAAGTTGCTATGTGGGTGAAATTATGATGTCATGCCAAGTTACAACCTTTTCAGAGTTCATTTGTAATGCTTTTCAAACTCAGGGTCATTCAACTCAAAATAAATCATTAAATGCATGAAAAATATCAAATGAAGTCAGAAAGGGTTGAAAATTGGTGATGTGCCTTTGAATGGTGCATATTGAACACACAAAAAGTATGGAGTTAAAATAAGTTATGAAAAATGAAATCCCTTTGTAATAGATGAGTTTTCGTCCGAAACACTCATACTTCTTATGAGATTGTCCAATTTGTACACGAAGTGCATCCAGTTTTTGCCGTAACCCTCTCAACTCTTTAGAAGTTGCTATGTGGGTGAAAGTATGATGTCATGCCAAGTTACAACCTTTTCAGACTTCATTTGTAGTGCTTTTCAAACTCAGGGTCATTTAGCTCAAAATAAATCATTAAATGCATGAAAAATATCAAATGAGGTAAGAAAGGGTTGAAAATTGGTGATGTGCCTTTGAATGGTGCATATTGAACACACAAAAAGTATGGAGTTAAAATAAGTTATGAAAAATGAAATCCCTTTGTAATAGATGAGTTTTCGTCCGAAACCCTCATACTTCTTATGAGATTGTCCAATTTGTACACGAAGTGCATCCAGGTTTTGCCGTAACCCTCTCAACTCCTTTATAAGTTGCTATGTGGGTGAAATTATGATGTCATGCCAAGTTACAACCTTTTCAAAGTTCATTTGTAATGCTTTTCAAACTCAGGGTCATTAGCTCAAAATAAATCATTAAATGCATGAAAAATATCAAATGAAGTCAGAAAGGGTTGAAAATTGGTGATGTGCCTTTGAATGGTGCATATTGAACACACAAAAAGTATGGAGTTAAAATAAGTTATGAAAAATGAAATCCCTTTGTAATAGATGAGTTTTCGTCCGAAACCCTCATACTTCTTATGAGATTGTCCAATTTGTACACGAAGTGCATCCAGTTTTTGCCATAACCCTCTCAACTCTTTAGAAGTTGCTATGTGCATGAAAGTATGAAGTCATGCCAAGTTACAACCTTTTCAGAGTTCATTTGTAATGCTTTTCAAACTCAGGGTCATTTAGCTCAAAATAAATCATTAAATGCATGAAAAATATCAAATGAAGTCAGAAAGGGTTGAAAATTGGTGATGTGCCTTTGAATGGTGCATATTGAACACACAAAAAGTATGGAGTTAAAATAAGTTATGAAAAATGAAATCCCTTTGTAATAGATGAGTTTTCGTCCGAAACCCTCATACTTCTTATGAGATTGTCCAATTTGTACACGAAGTGCATCCAGTTTTTGCCGTAACCCTCTCAACTCTTTAGAAGTTGCTATGTGGGTGAAATTATGATGTCATGCCAAGTTACAACCTTTTCAGAGTTCATTTGTAATGCTTTTCAAACTCAGGGTCATTTAGCTCAAAATAAATCATTAAATGCATGAAAAATATCAAATGAAGTCAGAAAGGGTTGAAAATTGGTGATGTGCCTTTGAATGGTGCATATTGAACACACAAAAAGTATGGAGTTAAAATAAGTTATGAAAAATGAAATCCCTTTGTAATAGATGAGTTTTCGTCCGAAACCCTCATACTTCTTATGAGATTGTCCAATTTGTACACGAAGTGCATCCAGTTTTTGCCGTAACCCTCTCAACTCTTTACAAGTTGCTATGTGGGTGAAATTATGATGTCATGCCAAGTTACAACCTTTTCAAAGTTCATTTGTAATGCTTTTCAAACTCAGGGTCATTCAGCTCAAAATAAATCATTAAATGCATGAAAAATATCAAATGAAGGTCAGAAAGGGTTGAAAATTGGTGATGTGCCTTTGAATGGTGCATATTGAACACACAAAAAGTATGGAGTTAAAATAAGTTATGAAAAATGAAATCCCTTTGTAATAGATGAGTTTTCGTCCGAAACCCTCATACTTCTTATGAGATTGTCCAATTTGTACACGAAGTGCATCCAGTTTTTGCCGTAACCCTCTCAACTCTTTACAAGTTGCTATGTGGGTGAAATTATGATGTCATGCCAAGTTACAACCTTTTCAAGATTCATTTGTAATGCTTTTCAAACTCAGGGTCATTTAGCTCAAAATAAATCATTAAATGCATGGAAAATATCAAATGAGGTAAGAAAGGGTTGAAAATTGGTGATGTGCCTTTGAATGGTGCATATTGAACACACAAAAAGTATGTAGTTAAAATAAGTTATGAAAAATGAAATCCGTTTGTAATAGATGAGTTTTCGTCCGGAACCCTCATACTTCTTATGAGATTGTCCAATTTGTACACGAAGTGCATCCAGTTTTTGCCGTAACCCTCTCAACTCTTTACAAGTTGCTATGTGGGTGAAAGTATGATGTCATGCCAAGTTACAACCTTTTCAGAGTTCATTTGTAATGCTTTTCAAACTCAGGGTCATTTAGCTCAAAATAAATCATTAAATGCATGAAAAATATCAAATGAAGGTCAGAAAGGGTTGAAAATTGGTGATGTGCCTTTGAATGGTGCATATTGAACACACAAAAAGTATGGAGTTAAAATAAGTTATGAAAAATGAAATCCCTTTGTAATAGATGAGTTTTCGTCCGAAACCCTCATACTTCTTATGAGATTGTCCAATTTGTACACGAAGTGCATCCAGTTTTTGCCGTAACCCTCTCAACTCTTTACAAGTTGCTATGTGGGTGAAATTATGCTGTCATGCCAAGTTACAACCTTTTCAGAGTTCATTTGTAATGCTTTTCAAACTCAGGGTCATTTAGCTCAAAATAAATCATTAAATGCATGAAAAATATCAAATGAAGTCAGAAAGGGTTGAAAATTGGTGATGTGCCTTTGAATGGTGCATATTGAACACACAAAAAGTATGGAGTTAAAATAAGTTATGAAAAATGAAATCCCTTTGTAATAGATGAGTTTTCGTCCGAAACCCTCATACTTCTTATGAGATTGTCCAATTTGTACACGAAGTGCATCCAGTTTTTGCCGTAACCCTCTCAACTCTTTACAAGTTGCTATGTGGGTGAAATTATGATGTCATGCCAAGTTACAACCTTTTCAGAGTTCATTTGTAATGCTTTTCAAACTCAGGGTCATTTAGCTCAAAATAAATCATTAAATGCATGAAAAATATCAAATGAAGTAAGAAAGGGTTGAAAATTGGTGATGTGCCTTTGAATGGTGCATATTGAACACACAAAAAGTATGGAGTTAAAATAAGTTATGAAAAATGAAATCCCTTTGTAATAGATGAGTTTTCGTCCGAAACCCTCATACTTCTTATGAGATTGTCCAATTTGTACACGAAGTGCATCCAGTTTTTGCCGTAACCCTCTCAACTCTTTACGAAGTTGCTATGTGGGTGAAATTATGATGTCATGCCAAGTTACAACCTTTTCAAGACTTCATTTGTAGTGCTTTTCAAACTCAGGGTCATTTAGCTCAAAATAAATCATTAAATGCATGAAAAATATCAAATGAGGTAAGAAAGGGTTGAAAATTGGTGATGTGCCTTTGAATGGTGCATATTGAACACACAAAAAGTATGGAGTTAAAATAAGTTATGAAAAATGAAATCCCTTTGTAATAGATGAGTTTTCGTCCGAAACCCTCATACTTATTATGAGATTGTCCAATTTGTACACGAAGTGCATCCAGTTTTTGCCGTAACCCTCTCAACTCTTTACAAGTTGCTATGTGGGTGAAATTATGATGTCATGCCAAGTTACAACCTTTTCAGAGTTCATTTGTAATGCTTTTCAAACTCAGGGTCATTTAGCTCAAAATAAATCATTAAATGCATGAAAAATATCAAATGAAGTCAGAAAGGGTTGAAAATTGGTGATGTGCCTTTGAATGGTGCATATTGAACACACAAAAAGTATGGAGTTAAAATAAGTTATGAAAAATGAAATCCCTTTGTAATAGATGAGTTTTCGTCCGAAACCCTCATACTTCTTATGAGATTGTCCAATTTGTACACGAAGTGCATCCAGTTTTTGCCGTAACCCTCTCAACTCTTTAGAAGTTGCTATGTGGGTGAAAGTATGATGTCATGCCAAGTTACAACCTTTTCAGACTTCATTTGTAGTGCTTTTCAAACTCAGGGTCATTTAGCTCAAAATAAATCATTAAATGCATGAAAAATATCAAATGAGGTAAGAAAGGGTTGAAAATTGGTGATGTGCCTTTGAATGGTGCATATTGAACACACAAAAAGTATGGAGTTAAAATAAGTTATGAAAAATGAAATCCCTTTGTAATAGATGAGTTTTCGTCCGAAACCCTCATACTTATTATGAGATTGTCCAATTTGTACACGAAGTGCATCCAGTTTTTGCCGTAACCCTCTCAACTCTTTACAAGTTGCTATGTGGGTGAAATTATGATGTCATGCCAAGTTACAACCTTTTCAGAGTTCATTTGTAATGCTTTTCAAACTCAGGGTCATTTAGCTCAAAATAAATCATTAAATGCATGAAAAATATCAAATGAGGTCAGAAAGGGTTGAAAATTGGTGATGTGCCTTTGAATGGTGCATATTGAACACACAAAAAGTATGGAGTTAAAATAAGTTATGAAAAATGAAATCCCTTTGTAATAGATGAGTTTTCGTCCGAAACCCTCATACTTCTTATGAGATTGTCCAATTTGTACACGAAGTGCATCCAGGTTTTTGCCGTAACCCTCTCAACCCTTTACAAGTTGCTATGTGGGTGAAATTATGATGTCATGCCAAGTTACAACCTTTTCAGAGTTCATTTGTAATGCTTTTCAAACTCAGGGTCATTTAGCTCAAAATAATCATTAAATGCATGAAAATATCAAATGAAGTCAGAAAGGGTTGAAAATTGGTGATGTGCCTTTGAATGGTGCATATTGAACACACAAAAAGTATGGAGTTAAAATAAGTTATGAAAAATGAAATCCCTTTGTAATAGATGAGTTTTCGTCCGAAACCCTCATACTTCTTATGAGATTGTCCAATTTGTACACGAAGTGCATCCAGTTTTTGCCGTAACCCTCTCAACTCTTTACGAAGTTGCTATGTGGGTGAAAGTATGATGTCATGCCAAGTTACAACCTTTTCAGACTTCATTTGTAAGTGCTTTTCAAACTCAGGGTCATTTAGCTCAAAATAAATCATTAAATGCATGAAAAATATCAAATGAGGTAAGAAAGGGTTGAAAATTGGTGATGTGCCTTTGAATGGTGCATATTGAACACAGAAAAAGTATGGAGTTAAAATAAGTTATTAAAAATGAAATCCCTTTGTAATAGATGAGTTTTCGTCCGAAACACTCATACTTCTTATGAGATTGTCCAATTTGTACACGAAGTGCATCCAGTTTTTGCCGTAACCCTCTCAACTCTTTACGAAGTTGCTATGTGGGTGAAATTATGATGTCATGCCAAGTTACAACCTTTTCAGACTTCATTTGTAATGCTTTTCAAACTCAGGGTCATTTAGCTCAAAATAAATCATTAAATGCATGAAAAATATCAAATGAAGGTCAGAAAGGGTTGAAAATTGGTGATGTGCCTTTGAATGGTGCATATTGAACACACAAAAAGTATGGAGTTAAAATAAGTTATGAAAAATGAAATCCCTTTGTAATAGATGAGTTTTCGTCCGAAACCCTCATACTTCTTATGAGATTGTCCAATTTGTACACGAAGTGCATCCAGGTTTTTGCCGTAACCCTCTCAACTCTTTATAAGTTGCTATGTGGGTGAAATTATGATGTCATGCCAAGTTACAACCTTTTCAAAGTTCATTTGTAATGCTTTTCAAACTCAGGGTCATTAGCTCAAAATAAATCATTAAATGCATGAAAAATATCCAATGAAGTAAGAAAGGGTTTGAAAATTGGTGATGTGCCTTTGAATGGTGCATATTGAACACACAAAAAGTATGGAGTTAAAATAAGTTATGAAAACTGAAATCCCTTTGTAATAGATGAGTTTTCGTCCGAAACCCTCATACTTCTTATGAGATTGTCAATTTGTACACGAAGTGCATCCAGGTTTTTGCCGTAACCCTCTCAACCCTTTACAAGTTGCTATGTGGGTGAAATTATGATGTCATGCCAAGTTACAACCTTTTCAAAGTTCCATTTGTAAGTGCTTTTCAACTCAGGGTCATTTCAGCTCAAAATAAATCATTAAATGCATGAAAATATCAAATGAGGTAAGAAAGGGTTGAAATTGGTGATGTCCTTGAATGGTTTGCATATGAACACACAAAAGTATGGAGTTAAAATAAGTTATAAAATGAAATCCCTTTGTAATAGATGAGTTTTTTCGTCCGGAAACCCTCATACTCTTATGAGATTGTTCCAATTTGTACACGAAGTGCATCCAGTTTTTGCAGTAACCCTCTCAACTCTTTAGAAGTGCTATGTGGATGAAAGTATGATGTCATGCCAAGTTAAAACCTTTTTCAGAGTTCATTGTAATGCTTTTCAAACTCAGGGTCATTAGCTCAAAATAAATCATAAATGCATGAAAATATCAAATGAGGTCAGAAGGGTTGAAAATTGGTGATGTGCCTTTGAATGGTGCATATTGAACACACAAAAGTAATGTAGTTAAAATAAGTTATTAAAAATGAAACTCCCTTGTAATAGATGAGTTTTCGTCCGAAACCCTCATACTTATTATGAGATTGTCCATTGTACACGAAGTGCATCCAGTTTTTGCCGTAACCCTCTCAACTCTTACAACGTGCTATGTGGGTGAAATTAGCTGCTATAGCCAAGTTACAACCTTTTCAGAGTTCATTGTAATGCTTTTCAAACTCAGGTCATTTAGCTCAAAATAAATCATTAAATGCATGAAAAATATCGAATGAAGTCAGAAAGGTTGAAATTGGTGATGGCCTTTGAAGGTGCATATGAACCACAAAAAGTATGTAGTTAAACTAAGTTATGAAAAATGAAAATCCCTTTTGTAATAGATGATGTTTTCGTCCGAAACACCCTACTTTCTTATGAGATTGTCCAATTTGTACACGAAGTGCCATCGTAGTTTTTTTGCCGTAAACCCTCTCAACTCTTTAGAAGTTGCTATGTGGGTGAAAGTATGATGTCATGCCAAGTTAAAACCTTTCAGACTTCATTTTAGTGCTTTTCAAACTCAGGGTCATTTAGCTCAAAATAAATCATTAAATGCATGAAAAATATCAAATGAAGGTAAGAAAGGGTTGAAATTGGTGATGTGCCTCTTGAATGGTTCATATTGAACACACAAAAGTATGGAGTTAAAATAAGTTATTGAAAAATGAAATCCCTTTGTAATAGATGAGTTTCGTCCGAAAACCTCATACTTCTTATGAGATTGTCCAATTTGTACACGAAGTGCATTCCAGTTTTTGCCGAACCCTCTCAACTCTTTACAGTTGCTATGTGGGTGAAATATGATGTCATGCCAAGTTAACACATTTTTCAAAGTTCATTTGTAATGCTTTTCAAACTCAGGGTCATTCAGCTCAAAATAAATCATTAACTGCATGAAAATATCAAATGAAGGTCAGAAAGGTGTTGAAAATTGGTGATGTGCCTTTGAATGGTGCATATGAACACACAAAAAGTATGGAGTTAAAATAAGTTATGAAAAATGAAATCCCTTTGTAATAGATGAGTTTTCGTCCGAAACCCTCATACTTCTTATGAGATTGTCCAATTTGTACAAAGTGCATCCAGGTTTGCCGTAACCTTCAACCTATTTAGAAGTTGCTATGTGGTGAAATATGATGTCATGCCAAGTTACAACCTTTTCAGAGTTCATTTGTAATGCTTTTCAAACTCAGGGTCATTTAGCTCAAAATAAATCAAATGCAAAAATATCAAATGAAGTCAGAAAAGGGTTGAAAATTGGTGATGTGCCTTTGAATGGTGCATATTGAACACAAAAGTATGGAGTTAAAATAAGTTATTAAAAATGAAATCCCTTTGTAATAGATGAGTTTTCGTCCGAAACCCTCATACTTTTATGAGATTGTCCAATTTGTACACGAAGTGCATCCAGGTTTTGCCGTAACCCTCTCAACCTTTACAAGTTGCTATGTGGTGAAATTATGATGTCATGCCAAGTTACAATTTCAAAGTTCATTTGTAATGCTTTTCAAACTCAGGGTCATTCAGCTCAAAATAAATCATTAAATGCATGAAAAATATCAAATGAAGTCAGAAAGGGTTGAAAATTGGTGATGTGCCTTTGAATGGTGATATGAACACACAAAAAGTATGTAGTTAAATAAGTTATGAAAATGAAATCCCTGTGTACTAGATGAGTTTTCGTCCGAAACCCTCATGACTTATTATGAGATTGTCAATTTGTACACGAAGTGCATTCCAGTTTTTGCGTAACCCTCTCAACTCTTTACAAGTTGCTATGTGGGGTGAATTCATGATGTCATGCCAAGTTACAACCTTTTCAGAGTTCATTTGTAATGCTTTTCAAACTCAGGGTCATTAGCTCAAAATAATCATAAATGCATGAAAATATCAAATGAAGGTCAGAAAGGGTTGAAAATTGGTGATGTGCCTTTGAATGGTGCATATTGAAACCAAAAAGTATGGAGTTAAAATAAGTTATGAAAAAATGAAATCCCTTTGTAATAGATGAGTTTTTCGTCCGAAACACTCATACTCTTATGAGATGTCCAATTTGTACACGAAGTGCATCCAGTTTTTGCCGTAACCCTCTCAACTCTTAGAGTTGCTATGGGTGAAAGTATGATGTCATGCCAAGTTACAACCTTTTCAAAGTTCATTTGTAATGCTTTTCAAACTCAGGTCATTTAGCTCAAAATAAATCATTAAATGCATAAAAAATATCAAATGAGGTAAGAAAGGCTTGAAAATTGGTGATGTGCCTTTGAATGGTGCATATTGAACACACAAAAAGTATGGAGTTAAAATAAGTTATGAAAAATGAAATCCCTTTGTAATAGATGAGTTTTCGTCCGAAACCCTCATACTTCTTATGAGATTGTCCAATTTGTACAGAAGTGCATCCAGTTTTGCCGTAACCCTCTCAACCTTTACAAGTGCTATGTGGGTGAAATTATGATGTCATGCCAAGTTACAACCTTTTCAAAGTTCATTTGTAATGCTTTTCAAACTCAGGGTCATTCAGCTCAAAATAAATCATTAAATGCATGAAAAATATCAAATGAAGTCAGAAAGGGTTGAAAATTGGTGATGTGCCTTTGAATGGTGCATATTGAACACACAAAAAGTATGGATTTAAAATAAGTTATTAAAAATGAAATCCCTTTGTAATAGATGAGTTTTCGTCCGAAACACTCATACTTCTTATGAGATTGTCCAATTTGTACACGAAGTGCATCCAGTTTTTGCCGTAAACCCTCAACTCTTACAAGTGTATGGGGTGAAATTATGATGTCAATATCAATGAAGTTTACAACCTTTCAGACTTTTGTAGTGCTTTCAAACTCAGGGTCATTTAGCTCAAAATAAATCATTAAATGCATGAAAAATATCAAATGAGAGAAAGGGTTGAAAATGGTATGTGCCTTTGAATGGTGCATATTGAACACACAAAAAGTATGGAGTTAAAATAAGTTATAAAAATAAATCCCTTTGTAATAGATGAGTTTTCGTCCGAAACCCTCATACTCTTATGAGATTGTCCAATTTGTACACGAAGTGCATCCAGTTTTGCCGTAACCCTCTCAACTTTACAAGTTGCTATGTGGTGAATTATGATGTCATGCCAAGTTACAACCTTTTCAGAGTTCATTTGTATGCTTTTCAAACTCAGGGTCATTTAGCTCAAAATAAATCATTAAATGCATGAAAAATATCAATGAAGTCAGAAAGGGTTGAAAATTGGTGATGTGCCTTTGAATGGTGCATATTGAACACACAAAAAGTATGAGTTAAAATAAGTTATGAAAAATGAAATCCCTTTGTAATAGATGAGTTTTCGTCCGAAACCCTCATACTTTATGAGATTGTCCAATTTGACACGAAGTGCTCAGTTTGCCGTAACCCTCTCAACTCTTTAGAAGTTGCTATGGGTGTGAAAGTATGATGTCATGCCAAGTTACAACTTTCAAAGTTCATTTGTATGCTTTCAACCAGGGTCATTCAGCTCAAAATAAATCATTAAATGCATGAAAAATATACAAATGAAGTAAGAAAAGGGTTGAAAATTGGGTGATGTGCCTTTGAATGGTGCATATGAACACACAAAAGTATGGGTTTAAAATAAGTTATGAAAAATGAAATCCTTTGTAATAGAGAGTTTTTCGTCCGAAACCTCAGATTCTTATGAGATTGTCCAATTTGTACACGAGTGCATCAGTTTTTGCGTAACCCTCTAACCCTCTTTACAAGTGCTATGGGGTGAAAGATGATGTC
>JAAAWK010000060.1:0-22029 GCA_022496015.1 Hordeum marinum
ATGTGGCATGCATAGACGCCTGTCTAGGGGCTCCGGGGTGTTTCCCCCTCCGCGGACGCCGCTGTTGCAGTCACTTGGAGGGGGAGACGTGCGCGTCAGGTAGAACCGGAGGGAATCTAGTGGTGGTTTTGTTCCAGGCCATGTTCGGGGATGCTCCTATGGCTGACCCATCGCAACCAGTTGGAAGAGTCCACTGGTCAAAGCCCGTCTGGCGAAAGCCAAAGGGCTAGATCTCCTGGTCTAACGGAGCTTCGTGGTGGCCTCTCGTGTGTAGCTATGCCACCGAAACACCACGTCGGGTGTGATGTGGAAAAGTGATGTGGCATGCGTAGATGCCTGTCTAGAGGCTCGGAGTGTTGCCCACTCGCGGACGTCGCTGTCGTAGTCACTTAGAGGGGGGAGACGTGCGCGTCGTGTAGAATAGAGGGAATCTAGTGGTGGTTTAGGTCCAGGCCGTGTTGAGGATGCTCCTATGTGCTCACCCTTTGCAACCAGGTGGAAGAGTCCACTGGTCAAAGCGCCGGCGAAAGTGAAAGGGCTAGATCTCCTGGTCTAACGGAGCTTCGTGGTGGCCTCCCGTGTGTAGCTATGCCACAGAAACACCGCGTCGGGTCGTGATGCATGTGTGAAGTGATGTGGCATGCGTAGACGCCTGTCTAGGGGCTCTGGGGTGTTTCCCCCTCCGCGGACGTCTGTGTCGCGGTCACTTGGAGGGGGGAGACATGGCGTTGGGGAGACGGAGGGAATCTAGTGTTGGTTTGGGTCCAGGCCGTGTTCGGGGATGTCCTATGTGCTGACCCATCGCAACCAGGTGGAAGAGTCCACTGGTCAAAGCCGTCCGGCGAAAGTCAAAGGGCTAGATTCCTGGTCTAAGGAGCTTCCTGGTGGCCTCTCGTGTGTAGCTATGCCACCGAAACACCGCGTCGGGTCGTGATGCATGTGTGAAAGTGATGTGGCATGCGTGACGGCCGTCTTGGGGTCCGGGGTGTGCCCCCCTCTGCGGACGTCGCTGTCGTGGTCACTTGGAGGGGGGAGACGTGCGCGTTGGGTAGAACCAGAGGGAATCTAGTGGTGGTTTGGGTCCAGACAATGTTCGGGGATGCTCCTATGTGCTGACCATCGCAACAGGTGGAAGAGTCCACTGGTCAAAGCCCGTCTGGCGTATGTCAAAGGGCTAGATCCTTGTCTAACAGCGCTTCGTGGTGGCCTCCCGGGTTTAGCTATGCACCGAAAACACCGTGTCGGGTCGTGATGCATGTGTGAAAGTGATAAGGCACGTGTAGACTCCATCCAGGGGCTAGGAGTGTTGCTCCGCTCCGCGAAGTCGCTGTCGCGGTCACTTGGAGGGGGAGACATGAGCGCCGGGGGTAGAATTGGAGGGAATCTAGTGGTGGTTCGGGTCCAGGCCGTGTTCAAGGATGCTCCTATGTGCTCACCCATCGCAACCAGGTGGAAGAGTCAGTCGTCAAAGCCCGTCCGGCGAAAGTTAAAGGGCTAGATCTCTGGTCTAACGGAGCTTCATGGTGGCCTCATTGGTTGTAGCTATGCCACCGAAACACCGCATCGGGTTGATGCAGTGTGAAAGTGATGTGGCGGAATGCGTAGACGGCACGTCTTGGGGCTCCGGGTGTGGCCCCCCCGCGAGGTAGGGGTGTCGCTCCTGTCGCACACATGGAGGGGGAGACATGCACATCAGGTAGAACAAGAGGGAATCTAGTGGTGGTTGGGGTCAGGCCGTGTTGGGGGATGCTCCTATGTGCTGACCCATCGCAACCAGGTGGAAGAGTCCACTGGTCAAAGCCCGTTTGGCGAAAGTCAAATGGCTAGATCTCCTGGTCTAACGGAGCTTCGTGGTGGCCTCTCGTGTGTAGCTATGCCATCGAAACAACCACGTCGGGTCGTGATGCATGTGTGAAAGTGATGTGGCATGCATAGACGCCTGTCTAGGGGCTCCGGGGTGTTTCCCCCTCCGCGGACGCCGCTGTCGCAGTCACTTGGAGGGGGAGACGTGCGCGTCGGGTAGAACCGGAGGGAATCTAGTGGTGGTTTTGTTCCAGGCCATGTTCGGGGATGCTCCTATGTGCTGACCCATCGCAACCAGGTGGAAGAGTCCACTGGTCAAAGCCCGTCTGGCGAAAGCCAAAGGGCTAGATCTCCTGGTCTAACGGAGCTTCGTGGTGGCCTCTCGTGTGTAGCTATGCCACCGAAACACCACGTCGGGTCGTGATGCATGTGGAAAAGTGATGTGGCATGCGTAGATGCCTGTCTAGAGGCTCCGGAGTGTTGCCCCACTCCGCGGACGTCGCTGTCGTAGTCACTTAGAGGGGGGAGACGTGCGCGTCGGGTAGAACTAGAGGGAATCTAGTGGTGGTTTAGGTCCAGGCCGTGTTTGAGGATGCTCCTATGTGCTCACCCTTTGCAACCAGGTGGAAGATCCACTAGTCAAAGCCCGTCCGGCGAAAGTCAAAGGGCTAGATCTCCTGGTCTAACGGAGCTTCGTGGTGGCCTCCCGTGTGTAGCTATGCCACAGAAACACCGCGTCGGGTCGTGATGCATGTGTGAAAGTGATGTGGCATGCGTAGACGGCCGTCTTGGGGCTCCGGGGTGTGGCCCCCCTCTGCGGACGTCGCTGTCGTGGTCACTTGGAGGGGGGAGACGTGCGCGTTGGGTAGAACCGAGGGAATCTATTGGTGGTTTGGGTCCAGACAATCTTCGGGGATGCTCCTATGTGCTGACCCATCGCAACCAGGTGGAAGAGTCCACTGGTCAAAGCCCGTCCGGCGTATGTCAAAGGGCTAGATCTCCTGGTCTAACAACGCTTCATGGTGGCCTCCCGGGTGTAGCTATGCCACCGAAACACCGCGTCGGGTCGTGATGCATGTGTGAAAGTGATAAGGCACGTGTAGACTCCCATCCAGGGGCTCCGGAGTATTGCTCCCCTCCGCGAAGGTCGCTGTCGTGGTCACTTGGAGGGGGGAGACATGCGCGTCGGGTAGAACTGGAGGGAATCTAGTGGTGGTTCGGGTCCAGGCCGTGTTCAAGGATGCTCCTATGTGCTCACCCATCGCAACCAGGTGGAAGAGTCCACTGGTCAAAGCCCGTCCGGCGAAAGTTAAAGGGCTAGATCTCCTGGTCTAACGGAGCTTCATGGTGGCCTCATTGGTGTAGCTAGGCCACCGAAACACCGCATCGGGTCGTGATGCATGTCTGAAAGTGATGTGGCATGCGTAGACGGCCGTCTTGGGGCTCCGGGGTGTGGCCCCCCTTCGCGGACGTCGCTGTCGTAGTCACATGGAGTGGGAGACGTGCCCGTCGGGTAGAACAGGAGGGAATCTAGTGGTGGTTGGGGTCCAGGCCAAGGTCGGGGATGCTCCTATGTGCTGACCTATCACAACCAGGTGGAAGAGTCCACTGGTCAAAGCCCGTCTGGCAAAAGTCAAAGGGCTAGATCTCCTCGTCTAACGGAGCTTCGCGGTGGCCTCTCGTGTGGCTATGCCACCGAAACACCACGTCGGGTCATGATGCATGTGTGAAAGTGATCTGGCATGCGTAGACACCTGTCTAGGGGCTCCGGGGTGTTTCCCCCTCCGCGGACGTCGCTGTCGCGGTCACTTGGAGGGGAGACATGCGCATCGTGTAGAACCGGAGGGAATCTAGGGGTGGTTTGGGTCCAGGCCGTGTTCGGGATGCTCCTCTATGCTGACCCATCGCAACCAGGTGGAATAATCCACTGGTCAAAGCCCGTCTGGCGAAAGTCATAGGGCTAGATCTCCTGGTCTAATGGAGCTTCGTGGTGGCCTCTCGTGTGTAGCTATGCCACCGAAACACCACGTCGGGTCGTGATGCATGTGTGAAAGTGATGTGGCATGCGTAGACGCCTGTCTAGGGGCTCCGGGGTGTTTCCCCCTCCGCGGACGTCGCTGTCGCGGTCACTTGGAGGGGGAGACGTGCGTGTCGGGTAGAATCGGAGGGAATCTAGTGGTGGTTTGGGTCCAGGCCGTGTTCGGGATGCTCCTATGTAATGACCCATCGCAACCAGGTGGAAGAGTCCACTTGACAAAGCCGTCCGGCGAAAGTCAAAGGGCTAGATCTCCTGGTCTAACGGAGCTTCGTGGTGGCCTCTCGTGTGTAGCTATGCCACCCAAACACCACGTCGGGTCATGATGCATGTGTGAAAGTGATGTGGCATGCGTAGACGCCTGTCTAGGGGCTCTGGGGTGTTTCCCCCTCCGCGGACGTCGCTGTCGCGGTCACTTGGGGGGGAGACATGCGCGTTGGGGAGACCGGAGGGAATCTAGTGTTGGTTTGGGTCCAGGCCGTGTTCGGGGATGCTCCTATGTGCTGACCCATCGCAACCAGGTGGAAGAGTCCACTGGTCAAAGCCGTCCGGCGAAAGTCAAAGGGCTATCTCCTGGTCTAACGGAGCTTCGTGGTGGCCTCTCGTGTGTAGCTATGCCACCGAAACACCGCGTCGGGGTGATGCATGTGTGAAAGTGATGTGCATGCGTAGACGGCCGTCTTGGGGCTCCGGGGTGTGCCCCCCCTCTGCGGACGTCGCTGTTGTGGTCACTTGGAGGGGGGAGACGTGCGCGTTGGGTAGAACCAGGGGAATCTAGTGGTGGTTTGGGTCCAGACAATGTTCGGGGATGCTCCTATGTGCTGACCCATCGCAACCAGGTGGAAGAGTCCACTGGTCAAAGCCCGTCCGGCGTATGTCAAAGGGCTAGATCTCCTTGTCTAACAGCGCTTCGTGGTGGCCTCCCGGGTGTAGCTATGCCACCGAAACACCGTGTCGGCTCGTGATGCATGTGTGAAGTGAAGGCACGTGTAGACTCCCATCCAGGGCTCCGGAGTGTTGCTCCTCCGCGAACGTCGCTGTCGCGGTCACTTGGAGGGGGAGACATGCGCGCCGGGTAGAATTGGAGGGAATCTAGTGGTGGTTCGGGTCCAGGCCGTGTTCAAGGATGCTCCTATGTGCTCACCCATCGCAACCAGGTGGAAGAGTCCAGTCGAAAGCCGTCCCGCGGCGAAAGTTAAAGGGCTAGATCTCCTGGTCTAACGGAGCTTCATGGTGGCCTCATTGGTGTAGCTATGCCACCGAAACACCGCATCGGGTCGTGATGCATGTGTGAAAGTGATGTGGCATGCGTAGACGGCCGTCTTGGGGCTCCGGGGTGTGGCCCCCCTCCGCGGAGGTCGGTGTCGCAGTCACATGGAGGGGGAGACATGCACATCAGGTAGAACAGGAGGGAATCTAGTGGTGGTTGGGGTCCAGGCCGTGTTGGGGGATGCTCCTATGTGCTGACCCATCGCAACCAGGTGGAAGAGTCCACTGGTCAAGCCCGTTTGGCGAAAGTCAAATGGCTAGATCTCCTGGTCTAACGGAGCTTCGTGGTGGCCTCTCGTGTGTAGCTATGCCATCGAAACACCACGTCGGGTCGTGATGCATGTGTGAAAGTGATGTGGCATGCATAGACGCCTGTCTAGGGGCTCCGGGGTGTTTCCCCCTCCGCGGACGCCGCTGTGCAGTCACTTGGAGGGGGAGACGTGCGCGTCAGGTAGAACCGGAGGGAATCTAGTGGTGGTTTTGTTCCAGGCCATGTTCGGGGATGCTCCTATGTGCTGACCCATCGCAACCAGGTGGAAGAGTCCACTGGTCAAAGCCCGTCTGGCGAAAGCCAAAGGGCTAGATCTCCTGGTCTAACGGAGCTTCGTGGTGGCCTCTCGTGTGTAGCTATGCCACCGAAACACCACGTCGGGTCGTGATGCATGTGGAAAGTGATGTGGCATGCGTAGATGCCTGTCTAGGGCTCCGGAGTGTTGCCCCACTCCGCGGACGTCGCTGTCGTAGTCACTTAGAGGGGGGAGACGTGCGCGTCGGTAGAACTAGAGGGAATCTAGTGGTGGTTTAGGTCCAGGCCGTGTTGAGGATGCTCCTATGTGCTCACCCTTTGCAACCAGGTGGAAGAGTCCACTGGTCAAAGCCCGTCCGGCGAAAGTGAAAGGGCTAGATCTCCTGGTCTAACGGAGCTTCGTGGTGGCCTCCCGTGTGTAGCTATGCCACAGAAACACCGCGTCGGGTCGTGATGCATGTGTGAAAGTGATGTGGCATGCGTAGACGCCTGTCTAGGGGCTCTGGGGTGTTTCCCCCTCCGCGGACGTCGCTGTCGCGGTCACTTGGAGGGGGAGACATGCGCGTTGGGGAGACCGGAGGGAATCTAGTGTTGGTTTGGGTCCAGGCCGTGTTCGGGGATGCTCCTATGTGCTGACCCATCGCAACCAGGTGGAAGAGTCCACTGGTCAAAGCCCGTCCGGCGAAAGTCAAAGGGCTAGATCTCCTGGTCTAACGGAGCTTCTGGTGGCCTCTCGTGTGTAGCTATGCCACCGAAACACCGCGTCGGGTCGTGATGCATGTGTGAAAGTGATGTGGCATGCGTGACGGCCGTCTTGGGGCTCCGGGGTGTGCCCCCTCTCTGCGGACGTCGCTGTCGTGGTCACTTGGAGGGGGGAGACGTGCGCGTTGGGTAGAACCAGAGGGAATCTAGTGGTGGTTTGGGTCCAGACAATGTTCGGGGATGCTCCTATGTGCTGACCCATCGCAACCAGGTGGAAGAGTCCACTGGTCAAAGCCCGTCGGCGTATGTCAAAGGGCTAGATCTCCTTGTCTAACAGCGCTTCGTGGTGGCCTCCCGGGTGTAGCTATGCCACCGAAACACCGTGTCGGGTCGTGATGCATGTGTGAAAGTGATAAGGCACGTGTAGACTCCCATCCAGGGGCTCCGGAGTGTTGCTCCGCTCCGCGAACGCTCCGCTGTCGGTCACTTGGAGGGGGAGACATGCGCGCCGGGTAGAATTGGAGGGAATCTAGTGGTGGTTCGGGTCCAGGCCGTGTTCAAGGATGCTCCTATGTGCTCACCCATCGCAACCAGGTGGAAGAGTCCAGTCGTCAAAGCCCGTCCGGCGAAAGTTAAAGGGCTAGATCTCCTGGTCTAACGGAGCTTCATGGTGGCCTCATTGGTGTAGCTATGCCACCGAAACACCGCATCGGGTCGTGATGCATGTGTGAAAGTGATGTGGCATGCGTAGACGGCCGTCTTGGGGCTCCGGGGTGTGGCCCCCCTCCGCGGAGGTCGGTGTCGCAGTCACATGGAGGGGGAGACATGCACATCAGGTAGAACAGAGGGAATCTAGTGGTGGTTGGGGTCCAGGCCGTGTTGGGGGATGCTCCTATGTGCTGACCCATCGCAACCAGGTGGAAGAGTCCACTGGTCAAAGCCCGTTTGGCGAAAGTCAAATGGCTAGATCTCCTGGTCTAACGGAGCTTCGTGGTGGCCTCTCGTGTGTAGCTATGCCATCGAAACACCACGTCGGGTCGTGATGCATGTGTGAAAGTGATGTGGCATGCATAGACGCCTGTCTAGGGGCTCCGGGGTGTTTCCCCCTCCGCGGACGCCGCTGTCGCAGTCACTTGGAGGGGGGAGACGTGCGCGTCGGGTAGAACCGGAGGGAATCTAGTGGTGGTTTTGTTCCAGGCCATGTTCGGGGATGCTCCTATGTGCTGACCCATCGCAACCAGGTGGAAGAGTCCACTGGTCAAAGCCCGTCTGGCGAAAGCCAAAGGGCTAGATCTCCTGGTCTAACGGAGCTTCGTGGTGGCCTCTCGTGTGTAGCTATGCCACCGAAACACCACGTCGGGTCGTGATGCATGTGGAAAAGTGATGTGGCATGCGTAGATGCCTGTCTAGAGGCTCCGGAGTGTTGCCCCACTCCGCGGACGTCGCTGTCGTAGTCACTTAGAGGGGGGAGACGTGCGCGTCGGGTAGAACTAGAGGGAATCTAGTGGTGGTTTAGGTCCAGGCCGTGTTTGAGGATGCTCCTATGTGCTCACCCTTTGCAACCAGGTGGAAGAGTCCACTGGTCAAAGCCCGTCCGGCGAAAGTCAAAGGGCTAGATCTCCTGGTCTAACGGAGCTTCGTGGTGGCCTCCCGTGTGTAGCTATGCCACAGAAACACCGTCGTCGGTCGTGATGCATGTGTGAAAGTGATGTGGCATGCGTAGACGGCCGTCTTGGGGCTCCGGGGTGTGGCCCCCCTCTGCGGACGTCGCTGTCGTGGTCACTTGGAGGGGGGAGACGTGCGCGTTGGGTAGAACCGGAGGGAATCTATTGGTGGTTTGGGTCCAGACAATCTTCGGGGATGCTCCTATGTGCTGACCCATCGCAACCAGGTGGAAGAGTCCACTGGTCAAAGCCCGTCCGGCGTATGTCAAAGGGCTAGATCTCCTGGTCTAACAACGCTTCATGGTGGCCTCCCGGGTGTAGCTATGCCACCGAAACACCGCGTCGGGTCGTGATGCATGTGTGAAAGTGATAAGGCACGTGTAGACTCCCATCCAGGGGCTCCGGAGTATTGCTCCCCTCCGCGAAGGTCGCTGTCGTGGTCACTTGGAGGGGGGAGACATGCGCGTCGGGTAGAACTGGAGGGAATCTAGTGGTGGTTCGGGTCCAGGCCGTGTTCAAGGATGCTCCTATGTGCTCACCCATCGCAACCAGGTGGAAGAGTCCACTGGTCAAAGCCCGTCCGGCGAAAGTTAAAGGGCTAGATCTCCTGGTCTAACGGAGCTTCATGGTGGCCTCATTGGTGTAGCTAGGCCACCGAAACACCGCATCGGGTCGTGTGATGCATGTCTGAAAGTGATGTGGCATGCGTAGACGGCCGTCTTGGGGCTCCGGGGTGTGGCCCCCCTTCGCGGACGTCGCTGTCGTAGTCACATGGAGTGGGAGACGTGCCCGTCGGGTAGAACAGGAGGGAATCTAGTGGTGGTTGGGGTCCAGGCCAAGGTCGGGGATGCTCCTATGTGCTGACCTATCACAACCAGGTGGAAGAGTCCACTGGTCAAAGCCCGTCTGGCAAAAGTCAAAGGGCTAGATCTCCTCGTCTAACGGAGCTTCGCGGTGGCCTCTCGTGTGGCTATGCCACCGAAACACCACGTCGGGTCATGATGCATGTGTGAAAGTGATCTGGCATGCGTAGACACCTGTCTAGGGGCTCCGGGGTGTTTCCCCCTCCGCGGACGTCGCTGTCGCGGTCACTTGGAGGGGAGACATGCGCATCGTGTAGAACCGGAGGGAATCTAGGGTGGTTTGGGTCCAGGCCGTGTTCGGGGATGCTCCTCTATGCTGACCCATCGCAACCAGGTGGAATAATCCACTGGTCAAAGCCCGTCTGGCGAAAGTCATAGGGCTAGATCTCCTGGTCTAATGGAGCTTCGTGGTGGCCTCTCGTGTGTAGCTATGCCACCGAAACACCACGTCGGGTCGTGATGCATGTGTGAAAGTGATGTGGCATGCGTAGACGCCTGTCTAGGGGCTCCGGGGTGTTTCCCCCTCCGCGGACGTCGCTGTCGCGGTCACTTGGAGGGGGAGACGTGCGTGTCGGGTAGAATCGGAGGGAATCTAGTGGTGGTTTGGGTCCAGGCCGTGTTCGGGGATGCTCCTATGTGCTGACCCATCGCAACCAGGTGGAAGAGTCCACTTGACAAAGCCGTCCGGCGAAAGTCAAAGGGCTAGATCTCCTGGTCTAACGGAGCTTCGTGGTGGCCTCTCGTGTGTAGCTATGCCACCCAAACACCACGTCGGGTCATGATGCATGTGTGAAAGTGATGTGGCATGCGTAGACGCCTGTCTAGGGGCTCTGGGGTGTTTCCCCCTCCGCGGACGTCGCTGTCGCGGTCACTTGGAGGGGGAGACATGCGCGTTGGGGAGACC
This sequence comes from Hordeum marinum, assembly GCA_022496015.1. Lineage (NCBI taxonomy): Eukaryota > Viridiplantae > Streptophyta > Magnoliopsida > Poales > Poaceae > Hordeum > Hordeum marinum. Next base: position 9,767 of record JAAAWK010000060.1, read on the forward strand.
GGAGGGAATCTAGTGTTGGTTTGGGTCCAGGCCGTGTTCGGGGATGCTCCTATGTGCTGACCCATCGCAACCAGGTGGAAGAGTCCACTGGTCAAAGCCCGTCCGGCGAAAGTCAAAGGGCTAGATCTCCTGGTCTAACGGAGCTTCGTGGTGGCCTCTCGTGTGTAGCTATGCCACCGAAACACCGCGTCGGGTCGTGATGCATGTGTGAAAGTGATGTGGCATGCGTAGACGGCCGTCTTGGGGCTCCGGGGTGTGCCCCCCCTCTGCGGACGTCGCTGTCGTGGTCACTTGGAGGGGGGAGACGTGCGCGTTGGGTAGAACCAGAGGGAATCTAGTGGTGGTTTGGGTCCAGACAATGTTCGGGGATGCTCCTATGTGCTGACCCATCGCAACCAGGTGGAAGAGTCCACTGGTCAAAGCCCGTCCGGCGTATGTCAAAGGGCTAGATCTCCTTGTCTAACAGCGCTTCGTGGTGGCCTCCCGGGTGTAGCTATGCCACCGAAACACCGTGTCGGCTCGTGATGCATGTGTGAAAGTGATAAGGCACGTGTAGACTCCCATCCAGGGGCTCCGGAGTGTTGCTCCCCTCCGCGAACGTCGCTGTCGAGGTCACTTGGAGGGGGGAGACATGCGCGCCGGGTAGAATTGGAGGGAATCTAGTGGTGGTTCGGGTCCAGGCCATGTTCAAGGATGCTCCTATGTGCTCACCCATCGCAACCAGGTGGAAGAGTCCAGTCGTCAAAGCCCGTCCGGCGAAAGTTAAAGGGCTAGATCTCCTGGTCTATCGGAGCTTCATGGTGGCCTCATTGGTGTAGCTATTCCACCGAAACACCGCATCGGGTCGTGATGCATGTGTGAAAGTGATGTGGCATGCGTAGACGGCCGTCTTGGGGCTCCGGGTGTGGCCCCCCTCCGCGGAGGTCGGTGTCGCAGTCACATGGAGGGGGAGACGTGCACGTCAGGTAGAACAGCAGGGAATCTAGTGGTGGTTGGGGTCGAGGCCGTGTTGGGGATGCTCCTATGTGCTGACCCGTCGCAACCAAGTGGAAGAGTCCACTGGTCAAAGCCCGTTTGGCGAAAGTCAAATGGCTAGATCTCCTGGTCTAACGGAGCTTCGTGGTGGCCTCTCGTGTGTAGCTATGCCACCGAAACACCACGTCAGGTCGTGATGCATGTGTGAAAGTGATGTGGCATACGTAGACGCCTGTCTAGGGGCTCCGGGGTGTTTCCCCCTCCGCGGCCGTCGCTGTCGCGGTCACTTGGAGGGGGGAGACGTGCGCGTCGGGTAGAATCGGAGGGAATCAAGTGGTGGTTTGGGTCCAGGCCGTGTTCGGGGATGCTCCTATGTGCTGATCCATCGCAACCAGGTGGAAGAGTCCACTGGTCAATGCCCGTCCGGCGAAATTCAAAGGGCTAGATCTCCTGGTCTAACGGAGCTTCGTGGTGGCCTCTCGTGTGTAGCTATGCCATCGAAACACCACGTCGGGTCGTGATGCATGTGTGAAAGTGATGTGGCATGCATAGACGCCTGTCTAGGGGCTCCGGGGTGTTTCCCCTCCGCGGACGCCGCTGTCGCGGTCAGTTGGAGGGGGGAGACGTGCGCGTCGGGTAGAACCGGAGGGAATCTAGTGGTGGTTTTGTTCCAGGCCATGTTCGGGGATGCTCCTATGTGCTGACCCATCGCAACCAGGTGGAAGAGTCCACTGGTCAAAGCCCGTCTGGCGAAAGCCAAAGGGCTAGATCTCCTGGTCTAACGGAGCTTCGTGGTGGCCTCTCGTGTGTAGCTATGCCACCGAAACACCACGTCGGGTCGTGATGCATGTGTGAAAGTGATGTGGCATGCGTAGACGCCTGTCTACGGGCTCCGGGGTGTTCCCCCTCCGCGGACGTCGCTGTCGCGGTCACTTGGAGGGGGGAGACGTGCGTGTCGGGTAGAAACGGAGGGAATCTATTGGTGGTTTGGGTCCGGGCCGTGTTCGGGGATGCTCCTATGTGCTGACCCATCGCAACCAGGTGGGAGAGTCCACTGGTCAAAGCCCGTCCGGCGAAAGTCAAAGGGCTAGATCTCCTGGTCTAACGGAGCTTCGTGGTGGCTTCCCGTGTGTAGCTATGCCACCGAAACACCGCGTTGGGTCGTGATGCATGTGTGATGATGTGGCACGCGTAGATGGGCGTCTTGGGGCTGGGGTGTGGACCCCTCCGCGGACGACGCTGTCACGGTCAACTGGAGCGGGGGAGACGTGCGCGTCGGGTCGAACCGGAGGGAATCTAGTGGTGGTTTTGTTCCAGGCCATGTTTGGGGATGCTCCTATGTGCTGACCCATCGCAACCAGGTGGAAGAGTCCACTGGTCAAAGCCCGTCCGGCGAAAGTGAAATCGCTAGATCTCCTGGTCTAATGGAGCTTCGTGGTGGCCTCCGGGGTGTAGCTATGCCAATGAAACACCGCGTCGGGTCGTGATGCATGTGTGAAAGTGATGTGGCACGCTTAGACGGCCATCTTGGGGCTCCGGAGTGTGGACCCCTCCGCGGACATCGCTGCCGCGGTCACCTAGAGGGGGGAGACATGCGCGTCGGGTAGAACCAGAGGGATCTAGTGGTGGTTTGGGTCCAGGCCAGTTTCGGGGATGCTCCTATGTGCTGACCCATCGCAACCAGGTGGAAGAGTCCACTGGTCAAAGCCCGTCCGGCGAAAGTCAAAGGGCTAGATCTCCTGGTCTAATGGAGCTTCGTGGTGGCCTCCCGTATGTAGCTATGCCACCGAAACACCACGTCGGGTCGTGATGCATGTGTGAAAGTGATGTGGCATGCGTAGACGCCTGTCTAGGGGCTCCGGGGTGTCGCCCCCCTCCGCGGACGTCGTTGTCGCGGTCACTTGGAGGGGGGAGACGTGCGCGTCGGGTAGAACCGGAGGGAATCTAGTGGTGGTTTGGGTCCAGGCCGTGTTCGGGGATGCTGCTATCTGCTGACCCATCGCAACCAGGTGGAAGAGTCCACTGGTCAAAGCCCGTCCGGCGAATGTCAAAGGGCTAGATCTCCTAGTCTAACGGAGCTTCGTGGTGGCCTCCCGTGTGTAGCTATGCCACCGAAACACCGCGTTGGGTCGTGATGCATGTGTGAAAGTGATGTGGCACGCGTAGACGGCCTTCTTAGGGCTCTGGGGTGTGGCCCCCCTCCGTGGACGTTGCTGTGGCGGTCACCTGGAGAGGGGAGACGTGCGCGTCGGGTAGAAGAGGAGGGAATCTAGTGGTGGTTGGGGTCCAGGCCGTGTTCAGGGATGCTCCTATGTGCTGAACCATCGCAACCAGGTGGAAGAGTTCACTGGTCAAAGCCCATCTGGCGAAAGTCAAAGGGCTAGATCTCCTGGTCTAATGGAGCTTCGTGGTGGCCTCCCGGGTGTAGCTATGCCACCGAACACCGCGTCTAGTCGTGCTTGTGTCAAAGTAATGTGGCACGCGTAGACGGCCGTCTTGGGGCTCTGGGGTGTGGCCCACCTCCGCGGACGTCACTGTCGCGTTCACTTGGTGGGGGGAGACGTGCGCGTCGGGTAGAAGAGGAGGGAATCTAGTGGTGGTTGGGGTCCAGGCCGTGTTCAGGGATGCTCCTATGTGCTGAACCATCGCAACCAGGTGGAAGAGTCCACTGGTCAAAGCCGTCCGGCGAAAGTCAAAGGGCTAGATCTCCTGGTCTAATGGAGCTTCGTGGTGGCCTCCCGGGTGTAGCTATGCCACCGAACCACCGCGTCTAGTCGTGCATGTGTCAAAGTAATGTGGCACGCGTAGACGGCCGTCTTGGGGCTCTGGGGTGTGGCCCACCTCCGCGGACGTCACTGTCGCGTTCACTTGGTGGGGGGAGACGTGCGCGTCGGTAGAAGAGGAGGGAATCTAGTGGTGGTTGGGGTCCAGGCCGTGTTCAGGGATGCTCCTATGTGCTGAACCATCGCAACCAGGTGGAAGAGTTCACTGGTCAAAGCCCATCCGGCGAAAGTCAAAGGGATAGATGTCCTGGTCTAACGGATCTTCGTGGTGGCCTCCCGGGTGTAGCCATGCCACCGAAGCACCACGTCGGGTCGTGATGCATGTGTGAAAGTGATGTGGCATGCGTAGACGCCTGTCTAGGGGCTCCGGAGTGTTGCCCCCCTCCGCGGACGTCGCTGTCGCGGTCACTTGGAGGGGGATACGTGCGCATCGGGTAGAAACAGAGGGAATCTAGTGGTGGTTTGGGTGCAGGCCGTGTTCGAGGATGCTCGTATGTGCTGAACCATCGCAACCAGGTGGAAGAGTCCACTGGTCAAAGCCTGTCCGGCGAAAGTCAAAGGGCTAGATCTCCTGGTCTAACGGAGCTTCGTGGTGGCCTCCCGTGTGTAGCTATGCCACCGAAACACCGCGTCGGGTCGTGATGCATGTGTGAAAGTGATGTGGCACGCTTAGACGGCCATCCTGGGGCTCCGGAGTGTGGACCCCTCCGCGGACGTCGCTGTCGCGGTCCCCTCGAGGGGGAGACGTGCGCGTCGGGTAGAACCGGAGGGAATCTAGTGGTGGTTTGGGTCCAGGCCATGTTCGGGGATGCTCCTATGTGCTGACCCATCGCAACCAGGTGGAAGAGTCCACTGGTCAAAGCCCGTCTGACGAAAGTCAAATGGCTAGATCTCCTCGTCTAACGGAGCTTCGTGGTGGCCTCTCGTGTGTAGCTATGCCACCGAAACACCACGTCGGGTCGTGATGCATGTGTGAAAGTGATGTGGCATACGTAGACGCCTGTCTAGGGGCTCCGGGGTGTTTCCCCCTCCGCGGACGTCGCTGTCGCGGTCACTTGGAGGGGGGAGACGTGCGCGTCGGGTAGAATCGGAGGGAATCAAGTCGTGGTTTGGTTCCAGGCCGTGTTCAGGGATGCTCCTGTGTGCTGACCCATCGCAACCAGGTGGAAGAGTCCATTGGTCAATGCCCGTCCGGCGAAAGTCAAAGGGCTAGATCTCCTGGTCTAACGGAGCTTCGTGGTGGCCTCTCGTGTGTAGCTATGCCATCGAAACACCACGTCGGGTCGTGATGCATGTGTGAAAGTGATGTGGCATGCATAGACGCCTGTCTAGGGGCTCCGGGGTGTTTCCCCCTCCACGGACGCCGCTGTCACGGTCACTTGGAGGGGGGAGACGTGCGCGTCGGGTAGAACCGGAGGGAATCTAGTGGTGGTTTTGTTCCAGGCCATGTTCGGGGACTCCTATGTGCTGACCCATCGCAACCAGGTGGAAGAGTCCACTGGTCAAAGCCCGTCTGGCGAAAGTCAAAGGGCTAGATCTCCTGGTCTAACGGAGCTTCGTGGTGGCCTCTCGTGTGTAGCTATGCTACCGAAACACCACGTCGGGTCGTGATGCATGTGTGAAAGTGATGTGGCATGCGTAGACGCTGTCTAGGGGCTCCGGGGTGTTTCCCCTCAGCGGACGTCACTGTCGCGGTAACTTGGAGGGGGGAGACGTGCGTGTCGGGTAGAACCGGAGGGAATCTATTGGTGGTTTGGGTCCGGGCCGTGTTCGGGGATGGTCCTATGTGCTGACCCATCGCAACAAGGTGGAAGAGTCCACTGGTCAAAGCCCGTCCGGCGAAAGTCAAAGGGCTAGATCTCCTGGTCTACCGGAGCTTCGTGGTGGCCTCTCGTGTGTAGCTATGCCTCCGAAACACCATCGGGTCGTGATGCATGTGTGAAAGTGATGTGGCATACGTAGACGCCTGTCTAGGGGCTCCGGGGTGTTTCCCCCTCCGCGGTCGTCGCTGTCGCGGTCACTTGGAGGGGGGAGACGTGCGCGTCGGGTAGAATCGGAGGGAATCAAGTGGTGGTTTGGGTCCAGGCCGTGTTCGGGGATGCTCCTATGTGCTGACCCATCGCAACCAGGTGGAAGAGTCCACTGGTCAATGCCCGTCCGGCGAAAGTCAAAGGGCTAGATCTCCTGGTCTAACAGAGCTTCGTGGTGGCCTCTCGTGTGTAGCTATGCCATTGAAACACCACGTCGGGTCGTGATGCATGTGTGAAAGTGATGTGGCATGCGTAGACGCTTGTCTAGGGGCTCCGGGGTGTTCCCCCTCCGCGGACGTCGCTGTCGCAGTCACTTGGAGGGGGGAGACCTGCGTGTCGGGTAGAACCGGAGGGAATCTAGTGGTGGTTTGGGTCCAGGCCAGTTTCGGGGATGCTCCTATGTGCTGGCCCATCGCAACTAGGTGGAAGAGTCCACTGGTCAAAGCCCGTCCGGCGAAAGTCAAAGGGCTAGATCTCCTGGTCTAATGGAGCATCGTGGTGGCCTGCCGTGTGTAGCTATGCCACCGAAACACCACGTCGGGTCGTGATGCATGTGTGAAAGTGATGTGGCATGCGTAGACGACTGTCTAGGGGCTCCGGGGTGTTGCCCCCCTCCGCGGACGTCGCTGTCGCGGTCACTTGGAGGGGGGAGACGTGCGCGTCGGGTAGAACCGGAGGGAATCTAGTGGTGGTTTGGGTCCAGGCCATGTTCGGGGATGCTGCTATGTGCTGGCCCATCGCAACCAGGTGGAAGAGTCCACTGGTCAAAGCCCGTCCGGCGAATGTCAAAGGGCTAGATCTCCTGGTCTAACGGAGCTTCGTGGTGGCCTCTCATTGTAGCTATGCCACCGAAACACTACGTCGGGGTCGTGATGCATGTGTGAAAGTGATGTGGCATGGGTAGACGCCTGTCTAGGGGCTCCGGGGTGTTTCCCCTTCGCGGACGTCGCTGTCGCGGTCACTTGGAGGGGGGAGACGTGCGTGTCAGGTAGAACCGGAGGGAATCTATTGGTGGTTTCGGTCCGGGCCGTGTTGGGGATGCTCCTATGCGCTGACCCATCGCAACCAGGTGGAAGAGTCCACTGGTCAAAGCCCGTCCGGCGAAAGTCAAAGGGCTAGATCTCCTGGTCTAACGGAGCTTCGTGGTGGCTTCCCGTGTGTAGCTATGCCACCGAAACACCGCGTTGGGTCGTGATGCATGTGTGATGTGGCACGCGTAGATGGGCGTCTTGGGGCTCCGGGGTGTGGCCCCCCCGCGGACGACGCTGTCGCGGTCAACTGGAGGGGGGACGTGCGCGGTGTCGAACCGGAGGGAATCTAGTGGTGGTTTGTTCCAGGCCATGTTCGGGGATGCTCCTATGTGCTGACCCATCGCAACCAGGTGGAAGAGTCCACTGGTCAAAGCCCGTCCGGCGAAAGTGAAATCGCTAGATCTCCTAGTCTAATGGAGCTTCGTGGTGGCCTCCGGGGTGTAGCTATGCCAATGAAACACCGCGCGGGTCGTGATGCATGTGTGAAAGTGATGTGGCACGCTTAGACGGCCATCTTGGGGCTCCGGAGTGTGGACCCCTCCGCGGACATCGCTGCCGCGGTCACCTAGAGGGGGGAGACATGCGCGTCGGGTAGAACCGGAGGGATTCTAGTGGTGGTTTGGGTCCAGGCCAGTTTCGGGGATGCTCCTATGTGCTGACCCATCGCAACCAGGTGGAAGAGTCCACTGGTCAAAGCCCGTCCGGCGAAAGTCAAAGGGCTAGATCTCCTGGTCTAATGGAGCTTCGTGGTGGCCTCCCGTATGTAGCTATGCCACCGAAACACCACGTCGGGTCGTGATGCATGTGTGAAGTGATGTGGCATGCGTAGACGCCTGTCTAGGGGCTCCGGGTGTCGCCCCCTCCGCGGACGTCGTTGTCGCGGTCACTTGGAGGGGGAGACGTGCGTGCGGGTAGAACCGGAGGGAATCTAGTGGTGGTTTGGGTCCAGGCCGTGTTCGGGGATGCTGCTATCTGCTGACCCATCGCAACCAGGTGGAAGAGTCCACTGGTCAAAGCCCGTCCGGCGAATGTCAAAGGGCTAGATCTCCTAGTCTAACGGAGCTTCGTGGTGGCCTCCCGTGTGTAGCTATGCCACCGAAACACCGCGGGTCGTGATGCATGTGTGAAAGTGATGTGGCATGCGTAGACGGCCTTGGGGCTCTGGGTGTGGCCCCCCTCCGTGGACGTTGTGTGGCGGTCACCTGGAGGGGGGAGACGTGCGCGTCGGGTAGAAGAGGAGGGAATCTAGTGGTGGTTGGGGTCCAGGCCGTGTTCAGGGATGCTCCTATGTGCTGAACCATCGCAACCAGGTGGAAGAGTTCACTGGTCAAAGCCCATCCGGCGAAAGTCAAAGGGCTAGATCTCTGGTCTAATGGAGCTTCGTGGTGGCCTCCCGGGTGTAGCTATGCCACGAAACCACCGCGTTAGTCGTGCATGTGTCAAAGTATGTGGCACGCGTAGACGGCCGTCTTGGGGCATGGGGTGTGGCCCACCTCCACGGACGTCATGTCGCGTTACTTGTGGGGGGAGACATGCGCGTCGGGTAGAAGAGGAGGGAATATAGTGGTGGTTGGGGTCCAGGCCGTGTTCAGGGATGCTCCTATGTGCTGAACCATCGCAACCAGGTGGAAGAGTCCACTGGTCAAAGCCCGTCCGGCGAAAGTCAAAGGGCTAGATCTCCTGGTCTAATGGAGCTTCGTGGTGGCCTCCCGGTGTAGCTATGCCACCGAACCACCGCGTCTAGTGGCATGTGTCAAAGTAATGTGGCACGCGTAGACGGCCGTCTTGGGGCTCTGGGGTGTGGCCCACCTCCGCGGACGTCACTGTCGCGTTCACTTGGTGGGGAGAGACGTGCGCGTCGGGGTAGAAGAGGAGGGAATCTAGTGGTGGTTGGGGTCCAGGCCGTGTTCAGGGATGCTCCTATGTGCTGAACCATCGCAACCAGGTGGAAGAGTTCACTGGTCAAAGCCCATCCGGCGAAAGTCAAAGGGATAGATGTCCTGGTCTAACGGAGCTTCGTGGTGGCCTCCCGGGTGTAGCCATGCCACCGAAGCACCACGTCGGGTCGTGATGCATGTGTGAAAGTGATGTGGCATGCGTAGACGCCTGTCTAGGGGCTCCGGAGTGTGCCCCCCTCCGCGGACGTCGCTGTCGCGGTCACTTGGAGGGGGATACGTGCGCATCGGGTAGAAACAGAGGGAATCTAATGGTGGTTTGGGTGCAGGCCGTGTTCGAGGATGCTCGTATGTGCTGAACCATCGCAACCAGGTGGAAGAGTCCACTGGTCAAAGCCTGTCCGTGCGAAAGTCAAAGGGCTAGATCCTGGTCTAACGGAGCTTCGTGGTGGCCTCCCGTGTGTATCTAAGCCACCGAAACAACACGTCGGGTCGTGATGCATGTGTGAAAGTGATGTGGCAAGCGTAGACGCCTGTCTAGGGGCTCCGGGTCATTCCCCCTCCGCGGACATCGCTGTCGCGGTCACTTGGAGGGGGGAGACGTGTGCGTCGGGTAGAACCGGAGGGAATCTAGTGGTGGTTTGGGTCCAGGCCGTGTTCGGGGATGCTCCTATGTGCTTACCCATCGCAACCAGGTGGAAGAGTCCACTGGTCAAAGCCCGTCTGGCGAAAGTCAAAGGGCTAGATCTCCTGGTCTAACGGAGCTTCGTGGTGGCCTCCCGTGTGTAGCTATGCCACCGAAACACCGCGTCGGGTCGTGATGCATGTGTGAAAGTGATGTGGCACGCTTAGACGGCCATCTGGGGCTCCGGAGTGTGGACCCCTCCGCGGACGTCGCTGTCGCGGTCCCCTCGAGGGGGGAGACGTGCGCGTCGGGTAGAACCGGAGGGAATCTAGTGGTGGTTTGGGTCCAGGCCATGTTCGGGGATGCTCCTATGTGCTGACCCATCGCAACCAGGTGGAAGAGTCCACTGGTCAAGCCCGTCCGGCGAAAGTCAAAGGGCTAGATCTCCTGGTCTAACGGAGCTTCGTGGTGGCCTCTCGTGTGTAGCTATGCCATTGAAACACCACGTCGGGTCGTGATGCATGTGTGAAAGTGATGTGGCATGCGTAGACGCTTGTCTAGGGGCTCCGGGGTGTTTCCCCCTCCGCGGACGTCGTTGTCGCAGTCACTTGGAGGGGGGAGACCTGCGTGCGGGTAGAACCGGAGGGAATCTAGTGGTGGTTTGGGTCCAGGCAGTTTCGGGGATGCTCCTAGTGCTGGCCCATCGCAACTAGGTGGAAGAGTCCACTGGTCAAAGCCCGTCCGGCGAAAGTCAAAGGGCTAGATCTCCTGGTCTAATGGAGCATCGTGGTGGCCTGCCGTGTGTAGCTATGCCACCGAAACACCACGTCGGGTCGTGATGCATGTGTGAAAGTGATGTGGCATGCGTAGACGACTGTCTAGGGGCTCCGGGGTGTTGCCCCCTCCGCGGACGTCGCGTCGCGGTCACTTGGAGGGGGGAGACGTGCGCGTCGGGTAGAACCGGAGGGAATCTAGTGGTGGTTTGGGTCCAGGCCATGTTCGGGGATGCTGCTATGTGCTGGCCCATCGCAACCAGGTGGAAGAGTCCACTGGTCAAAGCCCGTCGGCGAATGTCAAAGGGCTAGATCTCCTGGTCTAACGGAGCTTCGTGGTGGCCTCTATGTGTAGCTATGCACCGAAACACTACGTCGGGTCGTGATGCATGTGTGAAAGTGATGTGGCATGTAGACGCCTGTCTAGGGGCTCCGGGGTGTTTCCCCCTTCGCGGACGTCGCTGTCGCGGTCACTTGGAGGGGGGAGACGTGCGTGTCAGGTAGAACCGGAGGGAATCTATTGGTGGTTTCGGTCCGGGCCGTGTTGGGGATGCTCCTATGCGCTGACCCATCGCAACCAGTGGAAGAGTCCACTGGTCAAAGCCGTCCGGCGAAAGTCAAAGGGCTAGATCTCCTGGTCTAACGGAGCTTCGTGGTGGTTCCCGTGTGTAGCTATGCCACCGAAACACCGCGTTGGGTCGTGATGCATGTGTGATGATGTGGCACGCGTAGATGGGCGTCTTGGGGCTCCGGGGTGTGGACCCCTCCGCGGACGACGCTGTCGCGTCAACTGGAGCGGGGAGACGTGCGCGTCGTGTCGAACCGGGGAATCTAGTGGTGGTTTTGTTCCAGGCCATGTTCGGGGATGCTACTTGTGCTGACCCATCGCAACCAGGTGGAAGAGTCCACTGGTCAAAGCCCGTCCGGCGAAAGTGAAATCGCTAGATCTCCTAGTCTAATGGAGCTTCGTGGTGGCCTCCGGGGTGTAGCTATGCCAATGAAACACCGCGCGCGGGTCGTGATGCATGTGTGAAAGTGATGTGGCACGCTTAGACGGCCATCTTGGGGCTCCGGAGTGTGGACCCCTCCGCGGACATCGCTGCCGCGGTCACCTAGAGGGGGGAGACATGCGCGTCGGGTAGAAACCGGAGGGATTCTAGTGGTGGTTTGGGTCCAGGCCAGTTTCGGGGATGCTCCTATGTGCTGACCCATCGCAACCAGGTGGAAGAGTCCACTGGTCAAAGCCCGTCCGGCGAAAGTCAAAGGGCTAGATCTCCTGGTCTAATGGAGTTCGTGGTGGCCTCCCGTATGAGCTATGCCACCGAAACACCACGTCGGGTCGTGATGCATGTGTGAAAGTGATGTGGCATGCGTAGACGCCTGTCTAGGGGCTCCAGGGTGTCGCCCCCCTCCGCGGACGTGTTGTCGCGGTCACTTGGAGGGGGGAGACGTGCGTTCGGGTAGAACCGGAGGGAATCTAGTGGTGGTTGGGTCCAGGCCGTGTTCGGGGATGCTGCTATATGCTGACCCATCGCAACCAGGTGGAAGAGTCCACTGGTCAAAGCCCGTCCGGGGAATGTCAAAGGGCTAGATCTCCTAGTCTAACGGAGCTTCGTGGTGGCCTCCCGTGTGTAGCTATGCCACCGAAACACCGCGTTGGGTCGTGATGCATGTGTGAAAGTGATGTGGCATGCGTAGACGGCCTTCTTGGGGCTCTGGGGTGTGGCCCCCCTCCGTGGACGTTGCTGTTGTGGCGGTCACCTGGGGGGGGAGACGTGCGCGTCGGGTAGAAGAGGAGGGAATCTAGTGGTGGTTGGGGTCCAGGCCGTGTTCAGGGATGCTCTATGTGCTGAACCATCGCAACCAGGTGGAAGAGTCCACTGGTCAAAGCCCATCCGGCGAAGTCAAAGGGCTAGATCTCCTGGTCTAATGGAGCTTCGTGGTGGCCTCCCGGGTGTAGCTATGCCACCGAACCACCGCGTCTAGTCGTGCATGTGTCAAAGTAATGGGCGGTAGACGGCCGTCTTGGGGCTATGGGGTGTGGCCCACCTCCACGGACGTCACTGTCGCGTTCACTTGGTGGGGGGAGAATGCGCGTCGGGTAGAAGAGGAGGGAAATCTAGTGGTGGTTGGGTCCAGGCCGTGTTCAGG